>JADLZN010009669.1:0-161959 GCA_018155175.1 Sinocyclocheilus anophthalmus | reverse complement strand
AATTCAAATTCAAATAAAATAATTAAATTAAATTAAAAAACACTAATTTAATAAAATGTGTATAAATTAAAATTTGAAATTACATTTAAATCAATCTAAAGGTAAATAAAATAAAATAACCAACACACTTATCCTCAACGAGACATGTGATTTGATGAATTATTCATGTCTGGAGCACACACACTGCAGGATGATTAGGAGTAAATTAACTAGCCATTTAAATAACCATTATAAAAAAATAAAAAATAAATTTTAAAAATTTCAATTAATAATATTAATAATTTCAATTAATAATATTAATAATAATAATAAAAAAAAACACATGATTTGAGGAGACCTTCATGTCTGGAGAACACATGCTGTAGGATGACCATCATGTAAATAATTGAACAAACCATTTACACCATCTGTAGAAAAACAAGCAATTCTGAAATGAGAAACATCAGGTCTGTGAGCTGCAGCTAGTTTCCTAGTTTTATAATGTGCTGAATCCTCTGAAAGCTGCTGTGAAACCAAGAGCACCAGGGGAAAAAAACATAACGTCTGAAAAAAAGGCGAGATGAATACGGTGGAATATTTTGCTGCCAAGCAGCCCAGCAATGAAAAGAGCTCTGAATCAAACCCTTTCAGAGGGAGAGAAAGAGAAAGACTGGCTAAAAAACACAGAATATGAAAGACTAAAGAACGGTAACTCTAAAGGAAAGAGAGAGGCCAGAATGAGGCTGACGTCCATGTCAGAACGGCCTCTTTTTCATGCTAACGTCTCTCTGGGCTTTAGAAAAGCTTGACCGCGGCCAACCTGCGTCAAAGAGAGCGCAGACTCATGCAGGAGCTGCCAGATCGCTCAAAAGAACCAATGCTGCAGAATACAAGGAAAATCTAATGCTGCCATTGTCTTCGACCCACGTCTGGCACTGTTGACTTCAACATCAGCAGAAATAGCAGCTAAAGCAGCATCAAAAAGCCAGAAATCATTTATGATTGCAGCTGGGATCACAGCAAACCCGAGGGCGTTGCTATGCAGTTGTTAAGGTGTTTTAAATATTTAAGAGTGTTGCTATGCATTTCTAAGGTATTCTGTGTGGTTGCCAGGGCTTTCTAAGCATTTTAGAGTGTTGCTATGTGGTTTTTAAGATGTTCTGGGTGGTTGCCAGGGCATTGCTATGCAGTTGCTAAGGCGGTTTAAGCATTTTAGACCATTGTTATGCTGTTTATAAGGTGGTGTGGGTGGTTGCCAGGGCGTTCTATGCATTTTAAAGTGTTGCTGTGTGGTTTTTAAGATGTTCTGGGTGATTGCCAGGGTATTGCTATGCAATTGCTAAGGCGGTTTAAGCGTTTTAGAGTGTTGTTATGCTGTTTATAAGGTATTGTGGGTGGTTGCCAGGGCATTGCTATACAGTGTCTAAGGTGTTTAAGCATTTATGAGTGTTGCTATGTGGTTTTTTGACTCTCAGTGGTCATTAAAAATCCCATGGCACTTCTCGTAAAGAGTAGGGGTGTAACCCCGGTGTCCTGGCCAAATTCCCTCCACTAGCCCTTGTCAATAATGGCCTCCTAATAATCCCCAACCACTTGATTGGCTCTATGACTCTCTCTCCTCTCCACCTGTAGCTGGTGTGTGGTGAGCGCACTGGCGCCGCTGTCCTGTGGCTGCTGTCGCACCATCCAAGTGGATGCTGCACACTGGTGGTGGTTGAGGAGAGACCCCCCATATGATTGTAAAGCGCTTTGGGTGTACAACAATACACAATAAAGCGCTATATAAATGCATCATTCATTCATTCATTCATTAAGGTGTTCTGGGTGGTTGCCAGGGCATTGCTAAACTGTTGCTAAGTTAGTTTAAGCATTTTAGAGTGTTGTTATGCTGTTTATAAGGTATTGTGGGTGGTTGCCAGGGCATTGCTAAACTGTTGCTAAGTTAGTTTAAGCATTTTAGAGTGTTGTTATGCTGTTTATAAGGTGTTATGGGTGGTTGCCAGGGCATTGCTATGCAGTTGCTAAGGCGATTTAAGCATTTTAGTGTTGTTATGCTGTTTATAAGGTGTTGTGGGTGGCTTCCAGGGTATTCTATGCATTTTAGAGTGTTGCTATGTGTTTTCAAGGTGAACTGGCTGGTTGCCAGGGTGTTGCTATGCCACTGCTAAGGCATTCTAAACATTTTAGAGTGTTGCTGTGTGTGTTTTAAAGTGTTCTGGAAGGTTGCCAGGGTGTTGCTATGCCAATGCTAAGGTGTTGTGAGAGTTTAATAGTGCTGTTATGCAGATTCAAGATGTTTTGGATGAATGATAGGGCATTGCTATGCTGTTCTGAGTGGCTGCCTCAAGTACTGTGACATGCTGGTTTGTTCATGTAAACAGAGTGGCATCTACTGGTGTCTTTAGAGTGTGTTGTGTGTGTGGGGGGGGGGGGGGGTGTGGGATGGGAACGGCGTGCTCGTCTGACCCTTCCCAGCATCCCGGACTCCTGCTAACACTCTCAAACATGCTATTCCGTGACACAACAGCTAAATCCCAGAATTCCCACCAGACGTCACATGGCTTCCGCGAGGACCGTCGCTTTTGCACCCATTTAAACTACCCCCGAGCTGCTCGTCTCCGCTGGGATTATCATTATACGGGAGATTGTTTTCCTTAAACATCTGCCAGTGCCGCACTGATGAAGCGGGAGCCAGTTTGAGGGGGGAAAAGTCACTTCAGCACCAGAACTGCTGTCTGTTCTTCTGTAAGGGCTCCTGGGAAACACACAGCCTTGAAAGAAAAGGGGAAAAAGAAAAACAAAGGCGCTGAGAGAAGAAACCATTTTTGATGTTGTTCTTTGCTTTCAGCTGCAGGGCCTCTAGCTTCCTGTGTGTGTTCGGAAACATGTGTAGAGATTCAGCGTGGGTGTGTGAGAGACACACAGACCTCCAAGACCAGGAATAACACACACACATGAATAAAATGGTCCCAAATTCCCCCTCGAATCGGACAGCCGGAGCCCCTTAAATGTTGCGAAACATTTCGCTGCTGTCCAAACCATGTGGTGATGACACATCACATTTCCTGTACAACAACTGAACCGCAATATGAGTGTATCGACCAATGGCGGGGGGGGGCGCGGTGCTAGGGCATTGCTTGTCCATTCAGCAGTTGCTAGGGTGTTCTAAGAGTTTTTTGATGTTGCTAGGTGGTTGCTAGGGCACTAAGGTGTTGCTATGATGTCCCAGATTGTTATTATGGTGTTTTAAGTAGTGGTTGCTAGAACATAACTGGTAATTCCTATCGTATTTTGGGTTGCTGAACAGTTGCTATGGTGTTCTGTATTGTTGCTAGGATGTTCTAAGTAGTGTTTTTAAATGTTTTAAATGGTTGTCAGACATAGCTAGGTGGTTGCTAGGGCACTGGGGTGTTGCTATGGTGCCCCAAGTGGTTGTTTGTTACTGCTAGATTGCCATTCCTATGATATTTTGGGTTGATATACTCTCATGTCATCTCAAACCTGTGTTTTTCCGTGGAATTTAAAAGAAGAGATTTTGAAGAGAGTTGGGGCTTAAACAACATTGGACCCCATGGAGTTTAATTGCATGGACCAGAAAACAGAGACGTTATACAAGCTTGGAGTAAATGACGGCAGAATAACAATTTTGCGGAGAATGGTCCCTTGAAGTCTTCAGAACAACAACATTTTCCTCTGTGCAAACACCTTTCAGACGCAGTCAGCAGCTTCGATGAGCGAATGGAGCTCTAATGGTCTTCAAGAGCACTTCCTGCTCTGGGACGGCCGTAAATCCCGCAGCGAGAGGACCGACCCCAAACCGTTCATCACAGCTAATCTAACAGTACAAAAGGTTCACAGGCTCTTATCGCTAGTTATGAAAAAGCAGCATGGTCTGGGGCCAAACACGGAGATGGTTATCGGTCTAGCTCCTACACGTGCACACCCACTCATAACTCTCATCCCGTCTTCCTGTTCTCGATTAGCGTTTATTAAAGGTGGGCGCTGCTTTAGGATCTGCCCTCCCAGAGCTCAACTTCTGGCACAGGCTGTGGGAAAACCGATCCAGTGTGTCGCTGTTAAAATAAACGTTTCTCTTTTTCTATCCCAGTTTTTCCCCCAGGATGATGAGACAGTCGATCCCCAAACCCCCGTCAACTCCCTCAAGGAACAACAACACACTTTTTGCAGTTTGCAGACTTAATATAAATTTACAATGGAAAAGAGAGGCTAAAAACACCCATTTGCAATCTTAGATGAGTCCTGTAAAGATCTGCCATATAAAGCAAAGACTTTACTAGGGACGCACCAAAAATATTCAACTGGAAAAATCTGGCTAGAAAAGAAATAACTCACTTTTTGCTAAATATATGCATTATATTACATATTTATTATATTTGACTTAACCTGTTATTGATGACATTTTTACACGTGTTTTATAAAAGCCATAATTTGAATGGTTTATATCTTCAACAAAACTTTGGCGTAAAAAAGTAATTATATAATTAAAACGATATATACTGAAACGTTAAGAAGAAGTTGTCCCTCTACTAATGGCAGCAACATTTTTTTTACAGGTATTACGTTGTTAATGTTTTGAATACATTTTATTTCTGTATTTTCCTGTTTTCATTTAGGTCAAGTTCTCGTAATTTGTTGTAAATAAAAACCAAACTGTGTCCTTTTTATATTAATTTTTAATATATTATATATTTTTATTTAATATAGTTTTATTTAATGCATTTTTGGTTTTTTTTTTTTAGTACATCAAGTTAAACTAAACAAAAGTGAGAAATGTGCCTTGGCAACTAGCTGAAATAAAATACTTTTTAAAATATTTTATTTCAGTTAACATTTAATATATTTCAAGTAATGAAAATGTTTAGCATAATAAACATGCTGCAATCTATTAAATTCTATATTGTAATTCAATATTCAATATTACAGAATAATATACCAGTCATTAATTCATATAAATAGTTAGGCTAATTACAATCAAAACAAAGAATGATTAGAATTATGAATAAACAATACTCAATAAAACATATTTATTAAATACTGGTGTTCTGCCATTAAAAGAAATAAACCACTCAGTGCTGCATTACAGTTTTTTGCCAAATCAAAAAAACTATGTTTTATAGTTGCTGTTATGTATTACGAAGATCATAACCACAAACACAAACACACACACACACACAACTCCATCAAAGTAGACGCCAGAGGGAATATTTCAGCAAACACTCAAACCATTCAAGGAAAACTAGAAAACATGATGATGAGATGAACAGAGAACCGTTTTCTTTCCCTTTTTCTACAGACTGTTTCATCAAAACCTCACATCTATCTTGCAGCCCTTTCACTTTGTTCCTCCAACACTGTCCACTGTCTCTTTCAAGGTTATCCTTGGTTAGTTTGGTTTCCCACTACCTAAAACCAACAACAGACCTGCAGGATATTTCCCAATCACCCTCTCACTCAACTTGGGTCAACAGACTTCTCCAGTAAGCTGATCTCATCTTCTAACATGAATATAAAGATGAAAACAACCAACTCACACACTGTCGTCTCAGCAGACCTGCAGGGTTTCCTTCTTTCCACGTCGAAAGTTAGTCAAGATTGCTGAAAAATGGAGCTCCAATGGTTTCACTTCAAAGCATGTTATACTCTAATAAAGAGCCGTCGCTATCTAACAACAAAGCTGTATTCTGGTTTCTCTCAATATGTAAGTGTTGAACTTCCTTCTCACACATCAAGCTGCGAAATACAAAAAGGTGTTGCTGGCCTTGCAAAGCAACAAAGCATTGTTTTTGAGTCTAACGCTAACAGAAACAGGTTTTTGTTGTGTGAGACATCAAGATACAGTGAAACTGAAAATGCAGGAAAGAGATTTTGTCTCTTAATACTGACACTTCACCTAAAAATTAATGAATGCTCAGTGTTAAGAAGGTACTTTGAAATATACCACGGTAGTAAATTATTAGCATATTTATGCACCTACAAGGTACTTCAAATAATAAAAATAATGGTAATACTATGCTACTTTTTCATAGGTGTGATGATGACACTGGAATGAAATGAAAGTGAATAAATTAATAGAGAATTAAGCAAATACTATATGAAAAAACTAAGTCTAATGCTGCTTTCATGTCAGAATAACTGGTATTATGAGTTTCTAGTCAAAATCATTCACATCCTTTTGTCAAACTTATAATTGCATAAATTAATTTTAATAAAGTTTCATCTTCTCTTCTTTGACCGTTGTGTCATAAAAGCAATTAATAGCCACACACTTATAAAACAGAGTTAATATGGTTATCTAAAACAAACAAAAAAAGCTAATTACTTGAGATAAAATACAAGTACACTGAAATAAAATTAAATATATAAAACAAAAAATGTTATTCTATCTAGTTGCCAAGGCATCATTTCTCATTTTCATTTAGTTTAACTTGAAGTACTAAAATAACTAAAAGTATTAAATAAGAAAGTATTTAAAAGTATTACATAAAAACTATCTAGGCATAGTTCCTTAAATAATACAAATATTAATATAGTCAAAAACACAACAAAATTACTAAAACTTGAACTAAAATTAAAATGAAACAGAAAATATAAAAATAAAAATGAAGTTCAAAATATTAATAAATACTATAAAAATTTATTATAGGTGACTAAACTGAAACAAAACCTAAAGAAAAAAAAATTGTAGTTAACTTGAATAAACTAAACGTGACTGAAACAAAATAAAATAAGTAATTACGTTTAAATAAGTAAAAAAAAAAAATATATATATATATATAATATAAAAGAATTAAAAAACTATATAGACATGAGTTTATGTTCTTGTTTTTTTTTTTTTCCCCCAGCGTTTAATGACAAAAACATCAAATAAAATTTTTTTTTTTTACTAAACAGAAAATATACAAATAAAATCTAATTCAAAAATGTAAAAACAAATATCACAGTATATGATTATTACTATAACACTGTTATGTTGTTCTTTAGAAGGAACAATGAAACATTTTGATCAAATGAACAGCAGAAACTCTGAATAGTCGTCTCATGATTACAGTAATTCTGACAGGATGCTGTGAGTTGATTCAGCGTCAGGTTTGTTTTTATGTTGTACGGATGCATTGGCTGACAGCAGCGTGTCTGAGGCTTCAGGCTGCATCTGTGAGGAGTGTCGAAATCAGTGCTGAGAGTGTGTGTTTGAGGCTCACATTAACCCTTCTCTCCTCTCAACTCATTAGGGACGAATTGCTATGGAAAAAAAGCATTTGGAAAGATCCCACATTAAACAAGCGACTCCACAAGTTAAAGTTCGCCCCCTTTTTCTCCCGGTTTCTCGTAATTCTCCAAAGCGCTGCACAATTTGGACTTTATAGTGGTGTTTATAACTTTGAGGCAGATCATGGGCCAGAGAGACGTCACCAGAGAATGTCAGAAAGTTCCGCTCTGGATGCTGAGGAACCGGGAAAAACTGCAGCCTGAAGCTATTGGCCACATCTGGAGTTTCAGACCCCGTCCCAAACACAGCCGTGGAAGACATTAAGGGCGCGATGAAGCACTACGACACCACGTCTCACAGTGTCAGAAGATCAACAGGAGCGTATCTGCTGTGCCCTTTCAACATCATATAGAATTGTTATGTGATTGTTTGCCATGGATTTTAATTGACATTTTAATTTGCCATGGATTTTGAATTGAACTGGCAACAAAACACCAGAAGTTGAATCGGAATGACAAGAAGAGACATTTTTATTGTCTAGCCAGATATGAGTCCTGCACAATCAAATATGCTCAAATCAGGTCAAAATGCTTCTATTACTTATTCAAATTAATTCCTCAAAAGACCAGCTTTAACTATGAGCAACAGTATGTGATTCTTGCCTAGTAAACAGCACTAATTAACAATGACTCAAAAAGCCAAAGCCGGAATGACTCTGAAAGACAATGTCATCAACTAAAACCCTGTTAAAAACACGAACTCATCAAACCAAACCCCATCCTCTCGAAACAAACCGTCTGACACCCCCACATCAGAGAGAGAGAGAGAGAGAGAGAGACAGCTTTACATGATTACAGCTCAAACCAGCTGCTGACAGAGAGAGAAGGAACGGAAATGAAGGATGAGGAAGTGGCAGTGACATGCCTGCGGTGCTGGAGAGATGAAGAGCAGAAACACACTCGACACACTGGTAGCATGTATAGTCTCATTATACCAGTGTTAATTTTGACAGCAAATTCTTTTGAACTAGTCTTTTGACTAAAATGCCATTTAATTTTAGTCATATTTTAGTAATCTGGATTGTTTTTAGTTTTAGTCTAGTTTTAGTCGACTAAATATCATAAGATTTAGTCAACTACATTTACTTGTAGATTTTAGTCGACTAAAATCTTATGATATTTAGTCGACTAAAACTAGACTAAAACTAAAAACAATTCAGATTACTAAAATATGACTAAAACTAAATGACATTTAAGTCAAAAGACTATGACGAAAATGAAATCAACATTTGCTGTCAAACTACCATGGTATAATGAGACTATAAATGCACCAGATGGTCCGAGGTTGTTTTTGTATTCATCTCTACAGCACGCAGGAATGTCACTGCCATTCCTCATCCTCATTTCGTTCAGTCTCTCTCGGTCAGCAGTGGCTTTGAGCTGTAGATCAGTAAGCTGTCTCTCTCTCTCTCTCGCTCTTCTATTAGATGGGTGTCAGACGTTTGTTTCGAGAGGGATGGGGTTTGGTTGAGAGAGTTCGTGTTTTTAACAGGGTTTTAGTTGATGACATTGTCTTTCAGAGTCATTCCGGCTTTGGCTTTTTGAGTCATTGTTAATTAGTGCTGTTTACTAGGCAAGAATCACATACTGTTGCTCATAGTTAAAGCTGGTCTTTTGAGGAATTAATTTGAATAAGTAATAGAAGCATTTTGACCTGATTTGAGCATATTTGATTGTGCAGGACTCATATCTGGCTAGACAATAAAAATGTCTCTTCTTGTCATTCCGATTCAACTTCTGGTGTTTTGTTGCCAGTTCAATTCAAAATCCATGGCAAATTAAAATGTCAATTAAAATCCATGGCAAACAATCACATAACAATTCTATATGATGTTGAAAGGGCACAGCAGATACGCTCCTGTTGATCTTCTGACACTGTGAGACGTGGTGTCGTAGTGCTTCATCGCGCCCTTAATGTCTTCCACGGCTGTGTTTGGGACGGGGTCTGAAACTCCAGATGTGGCCAATAGCTTCAGGCCGCAGTTTTTCCCGGTTCCTCAGCATCCAGAGCGGAACTTTCTGACATTCTCTGGTGACGTCTCTCTGGCCCATGATCTGCCTCAAAGTTATAAACACCACTATAAAGTCCAAATTGTGCAGCGCTTTGGAGAATTACGAGAAACCGGGAGAAAAAGGGGGCGAACTTTAACTTGTGGAGTCGCTTGTTTAATGTGGGATCTTTCCAAATGCTTTTTTTCCATAGCAATTCGTCCCTAATGAGTTGAGAGGAGAGAAGGGTTAATGTGAGCCTCAAACACACACTCTCAGCACTGATTTCGACACTCCTCACAGATGCAGCCTGAAGCCTCAGACACGCTGCTGTCAGCCAATGCATCCGTACAACATAAAAACAAACCTGACGCTGAATCAACTCACAGCATCCTGTCAGAATTACTGTAATCATGAGACGACTATTCAGAGTTTCTGCTGTTCATTTGATCAAAATGTTTCATTGTTCCTTCTAAAGAACAACATAACAGTGTTATATAATAAATCATATACGTGATATTTGTTTTTAAAGTTTGGAATGAGATTTATTTGTATATTTTCTGTTGTAGTCAAAAAAAAAAAATTTTTTATTTTGATGTTTTTGTCATTAAACGCTGAAACAGACATGGAAAAAAAAATAAAAAAACCAAATGGTCTTATATAGTTTTTAATGCCTTATTATTATTATTATATATATATATTTTTTTTTATTATGTAAGTAGTACGGATTTTATTTGTTGCAGTCAAGTTTATTTTATTTCAAGTAACTAAAATGTTTTTATGGTTTTAGTTTTAGTATCAGTTAACTAAAATAAATGTATTAGTTAGTTTTATTACTGTTATTGAATTGGATTTTATTTTTTAGATTTTCTGTTTTCCATGAATTTTAGTCAAATATTTTAGTAATTTTGTTGTGTTTTTGACTATATTAATATTTGTATTATTTAAGGAACTATGCCTAGATAGTTTTTATGTAATACTTTTAAATACTTTCTTATTTAATACTTTTAGTTATTTTAGTACTTCAACTAAACAAATGTTGTACAGATGAGAAATGTGGCAAGTAGCAGCATCCTGAAAGTTTTTTTATATATTTAATTTTATTTCAGTGTACTTGTATTTTATCTCAAGTAATTAGCTTTTTTTGTTTGTTTTAGATAACCATATTAACTCTGTTTTATAAGTGTGTGGCTATTAATTGCTTTTATGACACAACGGTCAAAGAAGAGAAGATGAAACTTTATTCAAATTAATTTATGCAATTATAAGTTTGACAAAAGGATGTGAATGATTTTGACTAGAAACTCATAATACCAGTTATTCTGACATGAAAGCAGCATTAGACTTAGTTTTTTCATATAGTATTTGCTTAATTCTCTATTAATTTATTCACTTTCATTTCATTCCAGTGTCATCATCACACCTATGAAAAAGTAGCATAGTATTACCATTATTTTTATTATTTGAAGTACCTTGTAGGTGCATAAATATGCTAATAATTTACTACCGTGGTATATTTCAAAGTACCTTCTTAACACTGAGCATTCATAAATTTTTAGGTGAAGTGTCAGTATTAAGAGACAAAATCTCTTTCCTGCATTTTCAGTTTCACTGTATCTTGATGTCTCACACAACAAAAACCTGTTTCTGTTAGCGTTAGACTCAAAAACAATGCTTTGTTGCTTTGCAAGGCCAGCAACACCTTTTTGTATTTCGCAGCTTGATGTGTGAGAAGGAAGTTCAACACTTACATATTGAGAGAAACCAGAATACAGCTTTGTTGTTAGATAGCGACGGCTCTTTATTAGAGTATAACATGCTTTGAAGTGAAACCATTGGAGCTCCATTTTTCAGCAATCTTGACTAACTTTCGACGTGGAAAGAAGGAAACCCTGCAGGTCTGCTGAGACGACAGTGTGTGAGTTGGTTGTTTTCATCTTTATATTCATGTTAGAAGATGAGATCAGCTTACTGGAGAAGTCTGTTGACCCAAGTTGAGTGAGAGGGTGATTGGGAAATATCCTGCAGGTCTGTTGTTGGTTTTAGGTAGTGGGAAACCAAACTAACCAAGGATAACCATGAAAGAGAAGGTGGATCAGTGTGGGGAAACAAAGTGAAAGGGCTGCAAGATTAGATGGAGGTTTTGAGAAACAGTCTGTCGAAAAAAAGGGAAAGAAAACGGTTCTTGTTCAACTCATCATAATGTTTCAGTTTTCCTTGAATGGTTTGAGTGTTCTGAAATATTCCCTCGGCGTTACTTTGAGGAGTTGGGTGTGTGTGGCCTGTGTGTGTGTTTGTGTTTGTGGTTATGATCTTCGTAATACATAACAGCAACTATAAAACATAGTTTTTTTGATTTGGCAAAAAACTGTAATGCAGCACTGAGTGGTTTATTTCTTTTAATGGCAGAACACCAGTATTTAATAAATATGTTTTATTGAGTATTGTTTATTCATAATTCTAATCATTCTTTGTTTTGATTGTAATTAGCCTAACTATTTATATGAATTAATGACTGGTATATTATTCTGTAATATTGAATATTGAATTAACAATATAGAATTTACTAGATTTGCAGCTGTTTATTATAGCTAAAACATTTTGTTCTTGAACTTAAATAAACAGTCATTAAAAATAAAATATATAAAAATTATTTATTTCAGCTAGGTGCCAAGGCAACATTTCTCATTTAGTTTAACTTGAAGTGCTAAAATAACTAAAACTGAAAAAAATAAAATAAACATTAACATATATTAAATAAAAATCTATAGATATATTGAAAAATTAAAATAATAAAAATGACACGTTGGTTGGTTATTTTACAACAAAATTACTCAGAAATTGAACTAAAATGAAAACGACAAGACAGAAAGAAATTATTCAAACACATTAACAAAAATGTAAACACTGTAACAAAAAATGTTCTGCAATTAGTTTATAACAACTTCTTCTTAACTTTTCAATTTATATATCTTTTCAATATAGAATTATTTGTACTCCAAAATTTCGTGTGAAAATAAAAATTCAAATTATGGCTTTTATAAAACACGTGTAAAAATGTCATCAATAACAGGTTAAGTCAAATATAATAAATATGTAATATAATGCATATATTTAGCAAAAAGTGAGTTATTTCTTTTCTAGCCAGATTTTTCCAGTTGAATATTTTTGGTGCGTCCCTAGTAAAGTCTTTGCTTTATATGGCAGATCTTTACAGGACTCATCTAAGATTGCAAATGGGTGTTTTTAGCCTCTCTTTTCCATTGTAAATTTATATTAAGTCTGCAAACTGCAAAAAGTGTGTTGTTGTTCCTTGAGGGAGTTGACGGGGGTTTGGGGATCGACTGTCTCATCATCCTGGGGGAAAAACTGGGATAGAAAAAGAGAAACGTTTATTTTAACAGCGACACACTGGATCGGTTTTCCCACAGCCTGTGCCAGAAGTTGAGCTCTGGGAGGGCAGATCCTAAAGCAGCGCCCACCTTTAATAAACGCTAATCGAGAACAGGAAGACGGGATGAGAGTTATGAGTGGGTGTGCACGTGTAGGAGCTAGACCGATAACCATCTCCGTGTTTGGCCCCAGACCATGCTGCTTTTTCATAACTAGCGATAAGAGCCTGTGAACCTTTTGTACTGTTAGATTAGCTGTGATGAACGGTTTGGGGTCGGTCCTCTCGCTGCGGGATTTACGGCCGTCCCAGAGCAGGAAGTGCTCTTGAAGACCATTAGAGCTCCATTCGCTCATCGAAGCTGCTGACTGCGTCTGAAAGGTGTTTGCACAGAGGAAAATGTTGTTGTTCTGAAGACTTCAAGGGACCATTCTCCGCAAAATTGTTATTCTGCCGTCATTTACTCCAAGCTTGTATAACGTCTCTGTTTTCTGGTCCATGCAATTAAACTCCATGGGGTCCAATGTTGTTTAAGCCCCAACTCTCTTCAAAATCTCTTCTTTTAAATTCCACGGAAAAACACAGGTTTGAGATGACATGAGAGTATATCAACCCAAAATATCATAGGAATGGCAATCTAGCAGTAACAAACAACCACTTGGGGCACCATAGCAACACCCCAGTGCCCTAGCAACCACCTAGCTATGTCTGACAACCATTTAAAACATTTAAAAACACTACTTAGAACATCCTAGCAACAATACAGAACACCATAGCAACTGTTCAGCAACCCAAAATACTATAGGAATTACCAGTTATGTTCTAGCAACCACTACTTAAAACACCATAATAACAATCTGGGACATCATAGCAACACCTTAGTGCCCTAGCAACCACCTAGCAACATCAAAAAACTCTTAGAACACCCTAGCAACTGCTGAATGGACAAGCAATGCCCTAGCACCGCGCCCCCCCCCGCCATTGGTCGATACACTCATATTGCGGTTCAGTTGTTGTACAGGAAATGTGATGTGTCATCACCACATGGTTTGGACAGCAGCGAAATGTTTCGCAACATTTAAGGGGCTCCGGCTGTCCGATTCGAGGGGGAATTTGGGACCATTTTATTCATGTGTGTGTGTTATTCCTGGTCTTGGAGGTCTGTGTGTCTCTCACACACCCACGCTGAATCTCTACACATGTTTCCGAACACACACAGGAAGCTAGAGGCCCTGCAGCTGAAAGCAAAGAACAACATCAAAAATTGTTTCTTCTCTCAGCGCCTTTGTTTTTCTTTTTCCCCTTTTCTTTCAAGGCTGTGTGTTTCCCAGGAGCCCTTACAGAAGAACAGACAGCAGTTCTGGTGCTGAAGTGACTTTTCCCCCCTCAAACTGGCTCCCGCTTCATCAGTGCGGCACTGGCAGATGTTTAAGGAAAACAATCTCCCGTATAATGATAATCCCAGCGGAGACGAGCAGCTCGGGGGTAGTTTAAATGGGTGCAAAAGCGACGGTCCTCGCGGAAGCCATGTGACGTCTGGTGGGAATTCTGGGATTTAGCTGTTGTGTCACGGAATAGCATGTTTGAGAGTGTTAGCAGGAGTCCGGGATGCTGGGAAGGGTCAGACGAGCACGCCGTTCCCATCCCAACACCCCCCCACACACACACACACTCTAAAGACACTCAGTAGATGCCACATCTGTTTACATGAAGCAAACCAGCATGTCACAGTACTTGAGGCAGCCACTCAGAACAGCATAGCAATGCCCTATCATTCATCCAAAACATCTTGAATCTGCATAACAGCACTATTAAACTCTCACAACACCTTAGCATTGGCATAGCAACACCCTGGCAACCTTCCAGAACACTTTAAAACACACACAGCAACACTCTAAAATGTTTAGAATGCCTTAGCAGTGGCATAGCAACACCCTGGCAACCAGCAAGTTCACATTGAAACAAACATAGCAACACTTCTAAATGCATAGACTACCTGGGAAGACACCACACACATTCTAAAAGGCATAACAACAACCTAAAATCGCTTAACTCGACTTAGCAACTGCATAGCAATGCCCTGGAAAACACACAACACCTAATAAACAGCATAAACAAACTAAAAGCTTAACTCGCGTAGCAACTGACTAGCAATCCCTGGCCAACCACCCAGAAACCTTATAAACGATTAAAAATCTAAAATGCTTAAAACTAACTTAGAAAAGTTTAGCAATGCCCTGCAACACCAGAACACCTTAATGAATGAATTAATGAATGATGCATTTATATAGCTCTTTATTGTGTATTGTTGTATACCCAAAGCGCTTTACAATCATGAGGAGGGGGGGGTGTCTCTCCTCAACCATCACTAGTGTGCAGCATCCACTTGGATGGTGCGACAGCAGCCACAGGACAGCGGCACCAGTGCCCTCACCACACACCAGCTACAGGTGAAGAGGAGAGAGAGTTATAGAGCCAATCAAGTGGTTGGGGATATTAGGAGGCCATGATTGACAAAGGCCAGGGGGGACAATTTGGCCAGGACACCGGGGTTACACCCCTACTCTTTACGAGAAAGTGCCATGGGATTTTTAATGACCACAGAGAGTCAATAATAACACCTAGCAACACTCATAAATGCTTAAACACCTTAGACACTGTATAGCAATGCCCTGGCAACCACCCACAAAACCTTAGCAACCATTAACAACACTTATGAAAGCTAAACCGCCTTAGCAATTGCATAGCAATACCCTGGCAATCACCCAGAACATCTTAAAAACCACACAGCAACACTTTAAAATGCATAGAACGCCCTGGCAACCACCCACACCACCTTATAAACAGCATAACAATGGTCTAAAATGCTTAAACCGCCTTAGCAACTGCATAGCAATGCCCTATCAACCACCCAAACACACTTAAAAACAACATAGCAAAACACTCTAAAAGGATTAGACAGCACGGGCAACCACACAGAATACCTAGAAACTGCCATAGCAACCACTCTTAACTATTAAAAAAACACCTTACAACTGCATAGCAACGCCCTCGGGTTTGCTGTGATCCCAGCTGCAATCATAAATGATTTCTGGCTTTTTGATGCTGCTTTAGCTGCTATTTCTGCTGATGTTGAAGTCAACAGTGCCAGACGTGGGTCGAAGACAATGGCAGCATTAGATTTTCCTTGTATTCTGCAGCATTGGTTCTTTTGAGCGATCTGGCAGCTCCTGCATGAGTCTGCGCTCTCTTTGACGCAGGTTGGCCGCGGTCAAGCTTTTCTAAAGCCCAGAGAGACGTTAGCATGAAAAAGAGGCCGTTCTGACATGGACGTCAGCCTCATTCTGGCCTCTCTCTTTCCTTTAGAGTTACCGTTCTTTAGTCTTTCATATTCTGTGTTTTTTAGCCAGTCTTTCTCTTTCTCTCCCTCTGAAAGGGTTTGATTCAGAGCTCTTTTCATTGCTGGGCTGCTTGGCAGCAAAATATTCCACCGTATTCATCTCGCCTTTTTTTCAGACGTTATGTTTTTTTCCCCTGGTGCTCTTGGTTTCACAGCAGCTTTCAGAGGATTCAGCACATTATAAAACTAGGAAACTAGCTGCAGCTCACAGACCTGATGTTTCTCATTTCAGAATTGCTTGTTTTTCTACAGATGGTGTAAATGGTTTGTTCAATTATTTACATGATGGTCATCCTACAGCATGTGTTCTCCAGACATGAAGGTCTCCTCAAATCATGTGTTTTTTTTTATTATTATTATTAATAGTATTAATGAATTAGTAATATTATTAATTGAAATTTTTAAATTATTTTCTATTTTTTCTATAATGGTTATTTAAATGGATAGTTAATTTACTCATAATCATCCTGCAGTGTGTGTGCTCCAGACATGAATAATTCATCAAATCACATGTCTCGTTGAGGATAAGTGTGTTGGTTATTTTATTTTATTTACCTTTAGATTGATTTAAATGTAATTTCAAATTTTAATTTATACACATTTTATTAAATTAGTGTTTTTTAATTTAATTTAATTATTTTATTTGAAGATTATTTCTTCACATTGTTTTTATGCATTTCAATAATTGTTCCAAACCTGTATATAACTGACATATTGCTTTTTGCTGCTTGTCATTGTTCCTAATGTCTAGATTAGTGTTTCATTGCATTGTTTGGCATGACATCAGGGCTGAGTATATGAATAAGTACAAAAATAGTAAATGTTTGAATGAGTGTCCTGCAGTGTGGCCTTGAACTGTAAGAAAAAATAATGGAAAAACAGAAAAAGTACTGGTACTTTCAGCCAGAACATTTCCTCTAACTCTAAAACTCATGCAACACGTAACTCAGAAACAGATACAACACCTGTGAAAAATCAATACAGGAAATGATCATATTAACACAGTACATGTGCCCTATTTTTACAGTCTTTTCTTATATGTGTAAACACGACTCCTGGGGTCTCTGACTGCGTCCCCTGTGTATTGGAGATCATGAGAAAGTTTCCAAGTCTTTTCTGGGAATACACACTGGACAAACTCCTCCTAAAGCAACTATAACAGCACTCGAGGCTCCTCGTTCTCTGATACGTCGCTCCTGAGGGACCGGCAGCACTTTATGAAGTACACTTTTCCTCTGGCAGTATATTAGGCACGAGAGAGATGCAGGATTTGTGCGGGATGCTTGATTTTGATTGCTTCGGTGAGATAGTGCTGAGAGTTTTAAAACACACAATAGCACATTATTGCTTCTTTTTGATTGCCTTGTCGGAAAATGTTTTCAGTATGGTGCATCTGCGTTAAACAGCATCAGATCTTACAGTTAACCAGTGGAGTAAATACTACAACCGAAAATATAATATAGTGAACATTCAGGTTGTTAAGACAAGACACCCCAGGTAAACAGACTACATTAGAGTTGTGTCTTGCCTTAAGGATGATTTCTTATTGAAAGTAATTGTTTTATTTCATGAAGCAACTCTTGAGTTTAATCGTGTGGCTAAAAATAGTCATGATTAGATCACCCTGCCGAACATCTTTTACGAGTTAAGAACATTTCTCCAGAGTTACGCATTTCACTCTTTTTCCAGCGACTCCCTCAAAGGATTCCTCCTCCGTTTTTTTGCTCTCCGCCTCTTCTCTGCGATATGTTCTTCCACCCTCTCAAGTTTTCCCACCCTGATTTTGCACCCAGTGATCCAGCTTTAACGGTTTCCAGGCCTCTAAAACACTCACCCCCACTCCATTCATCGTCTGTCATTTCCACCCCCAACAACCCCTTCCGATTAAACCTAGTGTTTACTTACACACACACACACAACACACCACACCACACACCACACACCATCCTGGCGGATTTTGGGTCTTTTGTGACCTTGGCCTCTGTGAATGATCTCTAGAACACCTTGAAAGGGATCAAATCTCTAATAATTAGATTTATCCTGTAAACTTTAATGTTTATATGCAGTTTTAGAAGCACTGAAAGATGCTTAAATATTACAGACTTTGTCTAGTTTTTCAGACATCTTTATTAGTTGTGTAAGTCAGTCCTTACTAGTACTAATAGTGCAGATAATAATGTGATCAAACCTCTATGTATTAACACTAACCAGCGTTGTTTTAGTATCATTAATATACTGTTTTGTAAATATTTTGAATTAGATGTTTTTATGGGGGTTTTTTCACTTTAATTTTAGTTTAAGTTTTAGTAATTTTGATATGCGCTTTTGTAATTTTATTAGTGTCAAATAGTTTTTTTTATTATTTTATATTTATTCGTTCATTTGTTAATTTGAGTTTTTACTACTATTTACAAGTTACTATTTAGTATTAAATTTGAAATAATAAAGATGCGAAATATTTCCTTGACAATAATCTGAAACAAGTTTTTTATTATTATTTTATTTTATTTATATATTTTTTAGTAGTGATTTTTTTTAGTTTAGTTTCTCTAATAACACTATTAATGTTGAGTTTGTGCATTGTCCCGCAGGATTGATTCCCCAAATCACGTGTATTGTTGTGCAGAAGAGTTTTATTTCTGTTTTTCAGTTTTTATTATGCTGTTGTTTTGTTGGGATGCTCACCGTGACCACAGTAGATGCCAGTGAATGTGCCGCAGTGAAAAATGCAACAATAACAGCGTTTGTGAAACATGCTACTGTTTGTGTGCAGTCAGGCATGTGTGTCCCTCTCTGAAGCCTGTGTGAGAAACGACCCGTGTGTTATTCCACAGCGTTGGACACATGGGAGGCACATCTAGTCAAAGTTAAAGATCCTGTCGTGGAAATACAGTCATAAACTCATGACTGCATGAGTTTTTAAAAGAACTTCACTAGAGGAATTTGTCACACTTGGGTCAATTTTCTCTTTTGTAAAAATAAATGTCGAGGTGAGTTTGGTAAGATTGCTGTTTCCTTTAGCTTTGAGGCGAATCAATCCCGAGTTGTTTTCCTTCCGTCTGCAGAGTCTAAACGTGTCCTGCTCTGGAAGACAGCATGAAGAGTTTCAGCCGGTCCCGACTGACTGCCATGACAACAGGTAACAGACTAAACAAACCCCCAAAATAATGTTACTGTCAAGACTTAGCCAAATAAACTCAAACCTAAAGCTCAGTATATTCTGCACATGACTCATTTAATGTATAGAACTCAGAAGGCCTTCTTTTACTGCTTATTTCACACTTTTGGTTTTTAAAAACAAACGGTGCCAGATGCAAATAGATAAAGTGTAATAAAAACTTCAAAGTGTATTTTAGATGTTTTGTCCACTCTTTTGAAACAGACATGTTATAGAAAGAAAAATAGTTAAAATCGTTAAAATTAAACCAGTGACACTTGCAGCTGCTAAGTGTCTTTTGCCTTAAAACCTACCTTAAAAATTGGGATAATTAAGTTATGTAAGAAATCTACAGATGCATATAGATAAAAGGTTTGAACAAAGACATATTGTAGAAGCAAAATAACCCAGAATCTTAAAATGGAGCAATGCATGCAAAAGAATATGGTTAGAATTAACAACAAAATCTCTAAAAATGACATTAAAATGTTCATTCCGAAATTCTCATGACATGTGTTTTTCTTAAATGATTTATGCACACCTTGAGTTGTTGTAGAGCTGTGTTGTTTGAGTGAAGCTGTGCTAATCTGAATGCTGGTTTGTGTGCAGGTTTGCTCCTGCTCTGTCTAGGTAGCTCAGGTCTGGAGCTCAATCCCAGCGTCTCTCAGGTCATCCTCTCCATCAACTCCTCCTTCAGCATCACCTGCTCCGGCTGGAATTACGTCACCTGGCGCTTCAAACGGGAGGAGAATGTTCCGGAGTTCCACGTCGAGAAGCCAAGTTCGTCCTCCAGCGTTCTCAGTCTGGAGCAGGTGACGTGGAGACACACGGGCGTTTATGTGTGTTCGGAGAATGGGACAGACGAGACCAGAGAGGTGGCCGTCTTTGTGCCTGGTAAGAACTCATGAAAAGATTCAAAACTAGTTCATTTGTAAATGACTTTACTAGTAGGTCGAGTTTAAAAAAGTGCAAATGTAAAACAACACATATAATTTATTTGAACATTTGAACATTAGAAATGCTAATTTTAACATCAGAACATGTTTTAGGTAGTTTTGAATGTGATTTTCTCATTCATATAACGTTGTGTGAGTTTTATTTGATTTATTTACCCACTTCCATATTTTTTTCATTTATCTGTGTATTCATTTATTGTTCCTCAAATATATTATGTTGTCATTCAACTCATGCATTCATTCCTTACTAATGCTAACATTATTGTCGTTCACTACTTCATCACTCACTCACTCATATTTAGTCCTTTGGGGATTCTCACATTGATTTAATGAAGTCATGCATTCATTAATTTATTATTTCTCATATTGATTTGTTCGTTCATTCAATTATGCATTTATTTATTATATTCTCACAGTGATTTATTTGTTCATTCACTCATGCATTCATTCCCTGTATTGGTTCTAAATGATGGTTAGTTCACTCATAACTCACTACTCATCGCTCCCTCACTTCTCCTCACTCACTCCCTCACGCTCTATCATTCACTCTCTCCCTCACTCTCTCCTCTTCCCCTCCTCCCTCCTCCCTTCTCCATCCCTCCCCTCCTCCCGCTCCCTCCTCCCTCCTCCCCCTCCTTCCTCCCTCACTCCTTCCCTCACTCTCTCCCTCCTTCTCTCTCCTCCCTCCTCCCTATCTCACTCACGCTCTACCTCCTCTCCCCGCTTCCTCACTCCCTCTCTCCCTCACTTCTCTCACTCTCCCTCCCTCCCTTCCTCCCCCTTCTCCTCCTCCCCTCCCTCCTCCCTCCCTCTCTCACTCCCTCCCTCTTCCCTCCTCTCTCACTCACTCATCTCTTCACTCACTCTCATCATCATATCCCTTCTCACTCACTCCCTCCTCCCTTCCTTCTCTCTCCTCTTCCTCTCCCCTTCCCTCCCTCCCTCATCACTCTCCCATCACTCACTCTTCTTACTCTCCCTCATCCATTCACTCCCTCGTCCTCCCCTCCCTCATCACTCCTCTCTCACCACTACTCTCTCTCTCCTCCCATCCCTCTCTTCCTCTCCTCCCTCCTCTCATCCTCCTCTCCCTCACATCTCACTCCTCCTCCTCTTCCCCACTCTCTCCCTCCCTCATCCCTCTTCTCACTCACTCACTCACTCACTCACTTCTCATCCTCCTCTCTCTCATCCTCACTCTCTCCATCACCCTCCTCTCTCCTCACTCATCACTCACTCTCTCACTATCTTCAACTCATCACTCACTCACTCACTCTCTCACTCATCACTCACTCACTCACTCTGCACTCACTCTCTCTCTCACTCAGCCTCTCTCCCTCCTCTTCACCTCACTCCCTCACAGAGTCTTCTCACTCCTCTCTCTATCAATCACTCACTTCCTCTCCACTCCCACTCACTCACTCTTCACTCACTCACTCACTCTTCACCACTCATCCACTCTCCACTCACTCACTCTCTCACTCCTCCCTCACTGCTCATCACTCTCTCACACTTACTCCTCCTACTCTCCACTCCTCTCGCACTCACTCCACCATCACTCACTCTCCACTCACTCACTCACGCTCACTCACCTCTCACTCACTCACTCTCTCTCACTCTCTCACTCTCACTCACTCACTCTCTCACTCACTCACTCTCTCACTCACTCACTCTCATTCACTTACTCACTCACTCACTCACTCTCTCACTCACTCACTCTATCACTCACTCACTCTCTCACTCACTCTCTCTCTCACTCACTCACTCACTCACTCATTAATTCACTCATTCATTCACTCACTCATTCTTTCACTCACTCACTCACTCACTCACAATTCAATTCAATTCAATTAAGCTTTATTAGCATGACTGTGTAACACAATGTTGCCAAAGCATTAACATATATATAACAACAAAATAAATAACAACATAAATAATAATAAATAAAATCCATCTAAATAAATGAAAAGATAAAGTAAGTCAGTATTGAGTTAATCATGTTTAACAGCTAACATTGTGAATGGTTAATACATATTTAGCAGCTAGTGCAGCTGTGTTGTCATCTCCAAGTAAAAAGGGCATTTTCTCAGTATCACTAAGTTCAGTAAATGATGGGATCAGGGCTTCAAATCTGGGGAGAAATGTTCCCCTCACATTGTGATATTTAGGACAAATCAGCAGAAAGTGTTTCTCATCCTCTATTTGCTGTAGATCACAGTGTCTGCAGATCCTCTGCTCTTGCTCTGTCCATGTTTGTCTATGTCTTCCTCTCTCTATTTCTAAATCATGGTTACTTAATCTGTATTTGGATAGGATTTGTCTTTTTTTAAATGGTTTACTCAATAAATAATTGGCAAATTTAGTGGTTCTGTTTAGGGTTGAGTAGCATTGGAGTTTATTTTGGAGGTCAAAGTGTATTTTTAGAGATTCATCATGAGTGCCTTTTAGATTTTTGTCAATTTCTTTAATAATGGCTTTGGGGTTGAAGCTGTGGTCAGTGAGGAGCTGGGTTTTCTGGACTAGCTGAAGAGCGAGCGTGTTTAGAGGATGAGATTCTGCTGAGGTTTTATTGGCGAGGAGGGCTTTATATCGGATTGAATCAGGATCAGATTGATGGAGGTGATGCCAGAACTGAACACATCTCTTCTGGATCTCAATCTTCAGTGGGTAGAAGCCTAATTCAGCTCTGCAGGCATCATTGGACCCCTAAAACGTTTTTTGATAATTTCTAGTTGTAGTTTTTCAATTGAAATTTTATCCCAATTCTTAAAATGTATTACTGGTCCCCAGATTTCACTCCCGTACAGTAGAATTGGTTTAATGATTGCGTGATATAATTTAATCCATGTTTAATTGGTAATTTTAATTGGCCAAACCGTGATTTGATGGCATAAAATGCCCTCTGGGCCTTCTCATTCAAGGACTTCACAGCCAGACTGAAGCCCCCTCACTCACTCACTCACTCACTTCCTATGGTAATTAATTTGGTGATTTCACATCTGATTAATGAAGTCATGCTCCGTATTACTTATGATTTGTTCATTCATTCACTTGCATGCATGTATTTATTTGATTCTCACAGTGATTTATTTGTTCATTCACTCATGCATTCATTCATTAATTGATTGATTCTCACATTGATTATTTTCATTAATTATCATTATCGTTCATTTAATAATTCTTACATTAATTAGTTAGTTCATTTATTCATTTACTTACGCATTCATTCATTTATTGATTGTCAAAATGATTCATTCTGTCATTCACTCACACATCGATTCTCACATTGATTTTTTTGTTCACTCACACAATTCATTTATTAATTCTCACATTAATTTGTTCATTCACTTAGGCATTTATTCTTTTATTATTCTCACACATTCATTGATTTATTAATTCTCATATTGATTATTTCATTCACTTACTCAACTCACTGACGCATTCATTCATTTATTATTTCCCATATTGATTTGTTTGTTCATTAATTCATGCATCCATCCATTTGATGCTTACATTAATTAATTTGTTCATTTGCTCATGCATTTATTTACTTACCACTTAATTTGTCACACACACACACACACACACTGATTCTCTGATTCTGTCCTCCTCAGATCCTGAGGTGTGGTTCCTGGAGAACGATCATTTAATGGTGACTAAGACGAGAGAAGAAGGCACGATCCCATGTCTGGTGACAAATCCCTCGATAAACGTCACGCTGTACGAGAGTGACTCAGAGATAATGGTGGAGGGTTCGTACAACCCCAGCATGGGCTTCAGCGCCGCTCTGGAGGACAGAACCTACAAATGCAAAGGAGAGCTAAATGGAGAGGAGAAAGAGTCCGTCAGCTTCTATGTCTTCAGTATATTTGGTACCTTTGCATCTTGATCCAGTCCTTTTTTTATATTATTAAAAGGGTCTTTTTTTGCTCAAATGTTGTTCATTTATTGCTCAGTAGACTTACTGATATTTCCAGTAGTGCTTTAAGTATCAACTTTGTCTCAAATGTTCAAAACAGACTATAATAAGTCTAATAAGTCAGAGTATAATAAGTGAGATTATTGTCTTTGCAAATCTGAGCAGACAACAAAAGTTTGCTCTCCATTTAATCTCATTATTTTCTTTACTGCCAAAAATGACATTCTTCCTCAGTATTTTTGTCTTGTACAGTATTTCAGTACAAATATAAAAATTTTCTTAAATCAAGATACATTTACTTGATAAACAAAATGACTTGCGATATTCTTGTTTTCTGGGAAATCTATCAAAATTAAAGGATTTTTGCTCAATTCAAGGGGAAACAAGATTATTTTTCTGATCCCACTGGCAGTTATTGATGACTATTTTGAAGATTTGTTTTACTGTAATGAAACAAGACAAAAAGACTTTGTGTAGTGTATTTAGCTCAATTTATTTCAGTGATGATTCAATTTAGCTCAATAACAGAGTCAGTGTTGCAAAATGCATGAAACTATGAAACTAATTCAGTTTTAGTAAAGTAAGTAATTAATTAAATTTTTTTTTTGCATTTTTGTCTTTTTTTTCCAGTACAAATACATAAATCAATCAGTACATCAACGAAGAAGCAAATGCCTAAGCTATGAATCTTGTTTTCTGAAAAAAAAAAAAGAAGTACAAGTATGATATAATTTTGTATAACTACCACAAAGTACTGCCATAGGGCACGAAAAAATATTTAATTTATTTATTTTTATTTATTTTTTGTTTGTTTGACTCAAGTTTATTTTTCTGACCCCATTGGCAGATATTTGCTCTGGTTTTAAGCATAAACAAGCATTTTTTTCAGTGTAGGAGAAGGGATTTTCATATTTGTCCTAGACATATGGTCTGCTAATGCTTTAATATTACAGACATTTATGACTGTATTTACCATTCATGTATCAACATTACAGACAGTTATTTGCTGTTTTGAGTTAAAACGCTCACCATTTTCCTTTCATTTGTATTTGTAAGATGGTTAAATCATGGAGAGAGTCCATGTGTTGCACATCTGTGTCATCATTAACCGGACCGAGTCTCTCACAAACACATCAGATGATTTGTTTTCCATCAAACAATAGCCGTTTTTGTTCTTTCTTTCACACACATGGCTTCAGCTCCCGAGGCTCTGGATCCCTACATCAACGCCTCCAAAACGGTCCTGAAACAGGGCGAGACGCTGAACGTCAACTGCACCATTCACGGTGTGGAGCTCGTCTTCTTCTCCTGGGACTTTCCCCACAAAGACGTGAGTGGGCTCAACTCTTTGTTTTCATTATTTTCTCGAGCACTTAGCGCTCCCGTGAGAAGCTCCGCATGTTGAAATGAGCTCAAGATGTGCAGCCACACCTTCGTGAGGAGCACGTGTTTTTATTATGAGAAAAAAGTCTGTTAAAAGAAAAGAAATACCCCTGAAAATCAGTTTCCGGGAGCAAATATTGCATGCTAATGGAAAGTTTGATTTCTGACACTGAAACCCCAAATGTGTTGCCCCTCAGGTGGGGGACATTGAGCCCTTGACTGACGTCCTGTCGTTCATGAGCATGCGGTCCTGTCTCAACATCACAGACGTGTCTCTGGCCAGATCAGGACAGTATGTTTGTCACGTGCAAGAGGGTGTGCTGAACCAGAGAGCTTCAGCCAGTATTAACATCACTGTACTGGGTAAGAGCTGCAGATGCATGACATTTACATATTTACATTTACATGACAAGTACAGAATAAAGTCTGGCTACTCAAATCAGTGAAGGTCAACAACAGGGTTAGTATATTATATTTACTATTAAATTATTTTTCATTTATTTATTTCAGCTAGTTTCCTATTTTCATTTAGTTTAACTTGAACTAAAATAACAAACAAAACCGAACAAGATAATAACTAAGTATAATAAATCAATCCAAAACTAAACTAACGAAAATGACTGAAACTTTTGAACTGAAATAAATGAAAAAGATGAAACATCTCAGTTACTTAGACCATGGGTTAGGCCCTGAGTAGGAACAGACACTGCTTCCAACAAATCAAGGGTCGCTATGGGGAATGCTTCGTCGTGACTTGTGTCTGAAGCATATATTGAAAAAACACCAACAACATGTTGCCCGGCGACAGCCATGACATCACTACCGGTGCGACTATAGTATAAATAGGTGCCGGGAGAACACATCATTCATTTCTTCGTCTGAAGCTTGCGTCCGCAGCATGGCAAGAAACCTAGAGGACGCAGTGGCTCGTTCCCTACTCAGGGAACCATGGATACATAAGTAACCCGAGACGTTCCCTTTCAAGGGAACTGCGAACTGCGTCCTCTAGGGGTCGCTATGGGTAATGGTATACCCACGCCACCATGCTGAGGCGAGTGCATGCCAGAAACCATGGCGAGAACTAAGTACCAACTCTACCATATTGCAATGGGAGTCGCCACTGGGACGTTAGACGGCTGTCAGTGAAATTATTCCCTACGGCCAAAGGCCTAGGCTACATACCCCAAAAAACTTACCTGTTAGGGCCAGAACTCCTTGGCCCGGTGTAGAGCTTAAGGCTTGGAATCAGGAATAGATTAATTTAAGGGAATACGACCAAGAGCCTTGAATCATACTAGTCTTTGCCTGTCACACAGGGGCTACCGCACGCTCTACATATGCTAAAGGAACTGTCTCAACAGACCCCTAATAGCAACACCCTGTTAAAGTAGGTATGCCAAGCTCCTTGCTTGTGTCGTAGCTCTTACCTACAGGATTTTAGAAAAGTGGGCAAAACATAACGTGCACACTTACCAACTATGTGGATTTTTAGAAAGTATGCAAAGCATAATGTGCACACTTACCAGCTATGTGGATTTTAGAAATAACGTTCTAAGGGTTCTCGTGGCACTCTGAAAGAGCAACCCATAGATGGAAATTGTGCATCCCAAAACACTATGTTTGAGAAATCATCAACTCGATCTAAGGCTTTATAATGCTAGAGTGGCTAGCAGTAAATATCTAGCTGAGGGAGCAAACACCCAGCACTCAATCGAGAGACTCACCAGGCTGCTCAAGTGTTACCAAACGGAACACTAGCAATAATTTACTTAGCTGTGGCAAACACACCCATTCTCGAGTCAGAAGTTGGCTCGCCTACCAGCAATGTTCACTGCTGAACGCTACATATTTTACCTTAGCTGAGGAGCACAACCCTCTCTCAGCTAGAGGGGGACCGTTTCGACCTACAGCGCGATTGTTAGATCAGAAGGTAAGTGACTGCAATCTACCCAAACAACCAGCGCTCAGAGAGGGCCGGGAAGTGTCCTAGTTCGCCTGATGCTTGCTGGTGCCAGGTGCTCTGGGAAAACAGAGAACTCAACTCTCACGTGAGAGGAGAACTCCAATTCAAAGGGTATCGTTCTGCATAGGTAAACCCTTTGATAAAAAGGGAGCACTGCTCAGCACTACCACGAGAACAGCCCATGAGATTGTAGATCAACTCCTCAGAAGAATAAATGCCTCGAAAGAAACAACCTGCTCGACATAACCAACCCTCAATGTGAGGGGGATCGTGCTTCCAGATGTGCCGACGGAGGACACTAGTTGATGGAGGCCCAGGTACCAGGGTCTAAGACCAACTCCGAGAAAGGGAATTAGCTCCTTAAACGTTAACCATTACCATCCATTTTAGAAATTTGGGCAAAGCATAACGTGCACACTTACACCTATGTAGATTTTAGAAAGTGTGCAAAGCATAACGTGCACACTTACCATTTATGTGGATTTTTAGAAAGTGCGCAAAGCTTAACGGGTGCACTTACCATAGTATAGATTTAAGAGTTTTCCAAGCATCTGCTCACAGATACCCGGAAGTACTGAGCCAAACGGGAGAGGCAAGCTCAAATACAACCCTCTAAGGTGAGGGGAGCACTGCCTGAGACAGCATTACAACATGAAGGTTCTCGCAAATGCCACCTATAATTCCCACTCGATGCCTCAGCAAGAGGCATATCCTGGTGATCGGGAAACCCCTCAGGGCGACCCAGATACTGTAGACCAGACAGGCAGCCTGAAAGCATAAGCCCAGCCCGGACGTCCAGGAAATCTTTGCAGTGCCGTGCCGGGGGCCTAATGATCAAGAAGGCTCCCACAGAAACCTGTTACCTGGCCGCATAATCCAGGAAGTATGAAGCCGAAACCCGGCTTATCGTACCGTCTGGACATATATCGACGAGTGAAATAAACACTGCAAGTCGAGCACCTGGTTTCTGAACCCAGCAGAGGGGGTGCTCATCGAGGACCTACCCTAGAAAAGGACAGAAACACACAGGTCCCCGAAAAACACTGTAAAGAAAGCTAGCAGATGGATTATACACAACCACCAGCACATTAAATACACACACACACACACACAACCACACATATTTATATATAATATTTAGAAATGATCGTACGCGCCCACCATGGTTTCCCGCGTCGGAGCCCCCGTCCGCAGAACCTCCTAAACCTCTGGTCCAGGAGCGACCATCAGTAAGGTGGTCACAGATTAAGCCATAGACCAACCACCATCCTATTAGACCACGCATAGGAAACTGTATGCATGAATTCCCACCTAACCTGGTCAGTGGAGAGAATGTGGTTACAGGGGCATTAGTATAGGGGAAGCATAAGGCAATGTGTCAGCCCCCTAAGGAAATGAGTGGATATTGAGGTATCACTCTGATCTGGACAAAATCGCTGACGCCCTGTCTGGATCACAACCCTTAGGTCTTTTACCTACCTTCCTATGACCCGCGATTCTTCCTACCCCAACACGCGGGCGGGGGAGGAGCACGAGCCGCAACACTAGCCTTCTGAGCCAGTCTCTGATCCTCAAACCGAGACGGGCCACGACCCCTTGGATTGTTCGGGCTCAGACCTGGACCTTCGTAAAGGCAGCTGAGAATCCTTCTCCGAACGTTCCCCCGGATCATCCGGATTAGCTGGTGTTTGGGGTGTGGGGGGGGGGGGGAGGGTGGGGTAGGGGTAGGATCTCCTTTTCCTCTCCCCCTCTCCCCCTTTCTACCTTCCCTTTCCTTTTATCCCTCTCTTTCCCAGGTCAGCCTGTATGCTTGTGGCACATCAACCATCATGCGTCCGGATTCACAGATCCAAAAAAGCGAATCAGATAGAGGGCGGTGGCCCGCCCGGTGACATCAATGCCGCTATGCGTGCGAGGGGTCGACTCTTCTCTTACCTTCGCCGCTCCCTTCCACGCCAACTGAAATTAGTTACTATAACACTGTGTGGCCATCGTCTAGTGACCAGGGGGGGTGGTGGAAAAGTGAACAAAACAGGGGTTAAAATAGGACCTCATCCATAGATCAGAGGACGGTCTCACAAACGCTCTGACCCCCGTGAGGCTCTAAACTGAAGTGGAAAAAAAGTTCTGTATGAGACGCAATCTTCTTGATATCCTTTCCCCTAGAATTTGTACTTCGACTTTTCCCAAATAATAATAAAAGGGGAAATATAACATACAAAGCAGCAAGAGAAGAGAGATAAAATGAGGATAAGGAAAAAAGGGCAGATCGAAATGGGGAGGGAAGGCGATTAAGTAGAACAAGGTAGAGAGTAGTAGGTGGGAACAGAGGGACGCGATTTATTCTCGAATAAGGTGCAAGTTCACTCATGGCTAGCCTAGCAACTCTCTTCTGACGAAATAATTCATCAGCTAGGGAAAAGAAAATGTCTTTTTACATTTCCGCGTTGAATCATACTCTTTATCAGAGGTGCTAATATCCGCGGGGCATCGCCTCGAGTTGGCATAACTATGTGAAGCGTGGAGCTGAGGAAAAAAAACATCCTCTTCTTCCTCCTTCTCAATCCTTATTGAAACGGGAAGAAAGAGGCTCACCTTATGCTTGGTAGGGTTATGGCCAGAAGAAAATACGTTCATAGTTTTTTTTTTTTTTTATAGATACCCTCCCATTTCATTTTTTTTTCCTTTCCCCTTCACACACTTCACATCCCGTACATCCTTCCTCCTTTGCGTTATCCAAACTTCCAAAAGCTACTCATCATTTAACTCGAGTGCCCATTATGATTTTGTGACAGCTCACAGCCTCCGACGAGACTGCCTTCATAAACCCCGCAACATAAACCTCTCCCCCTCCCCATCTTTTTTTTCCCTCCTCTGCCTTACCTCCATACCCCTCCATTTGCCTCCCCTCTCTCAACCTCCTCCCTCTCTCTAGGTCACACCCCTCTTCAAACTCATTGCCAGATCCACCTGCGATCCCCACTAGCTCATTCCCTTCTGTGCCTCAGCATCGGCGGGTCCTGAATTGGGAAGCAGACAGCTGCCCCTTTTTCCCCGAAAAGAGAGACAAACGAGAGCAGAGCTTTTTCCTTGAAAAAACGCTCGCAGTGCACGCCGATTGCCCCCTTGGAGGCATCGCGTGCGTGCTCTTCGCCAAACAAATAACGCATAGATCGTGTATGTCATCAGATTTTAAACAAAACAAAACACACAAAACACGGAATGCACTACACATTCCCCTCTAAACGGCTTTGCTACTGGCTCAGCCTATAATTATAACTAAGTAGAGATCCTCTCTGTTACCACGGAAAATTCAACGCTTCAAACAAACAGCCAATGAATACGAGAAGAGAATGATGTGTTCTCCCGGTTGCCTATTTAACTATAGTCGCCCCGTTAGTGATGTCATGGCGTCCCGGCCAACGTGTTTGTTGGTGTTTTTCATGTATGCTTCGACACGGTTCACGACGAAGTGTGCCCCATAGCGAACCCCTAGAGATGCGTGTCTCGTCCCATGAAAGGTAACTATTGCCCGTCAAACATATTAATCGCGATTAATCCATCGGCGGGATAAAAAGACAGAATAAAGGAAAATCGCAAATAAAGACTAATAAAGGAATAATGAAATAATGAAATAGATGAGTACAAAGAATTGACTAGCAACAAGACTGCAAGTTATAGACAACAAGGCAAAAAAAACGCAGCAAATAAGGACATGGCACAGATAAAATCCAAAAAACACAAAAACAATGTTCACAAAATACATACAAAATATAGATCCAAAGTAAAAACGTTTTTTGGTTTACATACTAAGGTGTGTACTGTGCATATGGATACATTATTAGGTCTAATAAATACAAAACACATGCAGTTTATTATTAATAAAATTTGTATGTTTATATATTAAGTGTATTTATATATAATATAAATTATATATAAATATATACATGTAAATACTTGTAAATATTTTCTAAATATATACTGTGTGTGTGTGTCTTTCATAATAAATATACACAGTACACACTTATATATTATGTAAACAAAAACTTTTCATTTTTTAATCGTTTGACAGCACTAATTAAAACTAATATAAAATATGAATAAAAATTCTAATAGGATCATCCCATGAGTACTAAATAACACTAGTTCAGCACATTTTTTGCAGCTTTCCTGTAAAAGCAGAGCTGTATGAAGAGCGGTCCTTCATCATCTGAGCTGTAAAATCTGGGTGGTGTGTTTTCAATGATGCTTTGATGCAAACCTTAATTCAATCAACAGACCCCCCCTTTAAAACAAGAGCTCAGTCTCACAGCATCTCCTGTGATGGTGTTTGCTCTTGTCACAGGGGAAAGGCTGCGTGTGAATGAGACCTTCTGCTGAAGGAATGAGTTATGTTTATGTTTTATCATGATGAAGCCCCACACACAAAGAGACAGGCCGTACACACGAGAAACCCTGGCTGATTCCACAGGCACCTGACTATGTGAAAAATGCGGAGCTTTTGTTCAAGGTGTCCGCATCAAAGAGCACATACACACAGAAAACACACAAACGAACACCACACACACACAGTACACACACACACACACAAAAAACACAAACACACACACACACACCAACACCCACAGGATGCAGCGACTGCAGCAGCCTTTATGAAGAAATTTGTCTTTTAGCACCTGAACCTTCGATTACGATCTAGCAGCCGCCAGCGAGAGCTCACTTATGGAATATTAAATAGATTATGTAGAAAGATGAGCAAGCAAAACTCACTCTGTCCTGCTTATAAGATGTCATAATTTGATACACTAGCTTTCAAAAGTTTAGGGTCGGGGAGATTTTTAATGCTTTTAAAGTGTTTTATGCTCATAGAGGCTGCAATTATTTGATTAAACAATACAGTAAAAGTAATAAAAATGTGAAATCTTATTACTATTCAAAGTAGCTGTTTTCTATGTGAATATATATTAAAATATAATTTATTCCTGAGATTCAAAGCTGAATTTTCAGTAGGCCTATCATTACTCCAGTCTTCAGTGTCCACCAGGATCCGTCCGAAATCATTTATATACTGATTTGCTTCTCAAGAAACATTTCTGATTATTATCAACATTGAAAACGGTTGTGCTGCTTCATATTTTTGTAGAAACCGAGAAACATTATATTTTTTCAGGATACTTTGATCAATTGAAAGTTCAAAAGAACAGCAGTTATTTGAAATGTAAATTAGTTTGGAACATTATAAATGTGTTGTCAACTGTCACAGTTTTGATCAATTTCATGCAATCCTTCCTTTGCTCAAATAAAAAGTATTAATTTTCCTTTAAAAAATAAAAAAAAGATTAGGGCTCATCCCAAAACTTTTGAACAATATAATGTAAATATGCGACCTTGGACCACAAAACCAGTCTTAAGTGGTAAGTGTCAATTTATAGTGGGATTTATACATCACCTGAAAGCTGAATAAATAAGCTTTCAATTGATGTATGGTTTGTTAGGACAGGACAATATTTGACCGAGATACAACTATTTGAAAATCTGGAATCTGAGGGTGCAAAAAAATCTAAATATTGAGAAAAACATCTTTAAAGTTGTCCAAAGGAAGTTTTTAGCAATGCATATTACTAATCAAAAATGAAGTATTGATATATTTACGGTATAAAATTTACAAAATATCTTCATGGAACATGATCTTTACTTAATATCCTAATGATTTTTGGCATAAAAGAAAAATTTATAATTTTGACCCATACAATGCATTTTTGGCTATTGCTACAAATATACCCAAGCGACTTAAGACTGCTTTTGTGCTCCAGGGTCACATATAATAATAAGTCGTGCATATTGGCAAGAACTATTACTACTATTGGTCATAGTTAGTATTAAACTTCAGTGTCACTCGTCCTGATCATTTGTATTAACAATATTTTCATCTGTCTGTCTGTCTGTAGAGAAAGGCTTCGTGGCTCTTTCTTCACATCTGGGCAGGAACGTCTCGGCACTGCTCGGAGAAAACGTGGAGCTGAAGGTGGAGATTGAGGCGTATCCCAAACCCAGCGTGCAGTGGACTAAAGATGGCGCTGCTATCAGAGGACACAGCACCAGACAGGAACAAGAGACGGGGTAATGATGCTCTCAACACACCCCCTCTATTAAACAACACTCAAGCTTTCCACAAGATCTCAGACTCTGTGTGCTCCACATCTGCTGCAGGTTTGTCAGCACACTGACCGTGGTCAGGATCCGACTGGAGCAGATGGGTCTCTACACCGTCAGTGTCCAAAACCAAGATGACTTTAAAGAGATGACCTTTGACCTAGAGGTGAAAGGTGAGACAGTTTGACATCTATTTACACACCACCCCCATTTCCTGAAAACAGACACCCGTTTAGGTCTGGACCAAGAATAACAGCAGCTGCTGGGATTACTGTGAAACTGTTCATTAAATTGAATTTCATTTCATTTAATTATTATTTTTTGTTTATTGACCAAATATTTATGTTTACTATTTAATTTCTTTAATTTAATTTTATGTTTAATTTTTGGTTAATTTAACGTAATTTAATACTTAAAGGGGTCCTATTATGCTCTTTTACAAAGTCTTGATTTTGTTTTGGGGGTTTACTAGACCATTTTTTCGAAAAAACAACATTATTTTTCACATATTTTACATTATCCAACACCTCTCCTGTCCCCCAGTCTGGCATGAACTACTCGAATAGTTCCTGTATCAAATGAGGGCCCACCTTCTGAAATATGAAATGTGACTCTGATTTGTTAGCTTGCCATGAGTGTTGTGATTTCTCCTTATAACACTCGCGTCTTGTCGTAAATGTCAACACGCCCCTTACCATAGCCGCCTGCGAGCTTCAGTGTAAATATCAAATCAATTTGAGCACGATTTAAACCCGGATGATTGTAAGCAACTAAGTTTGTCTCCATTGTGGAAACTAGCATAGTGATAGCACTCGTTGCCTTCTCTAGTGTGCAGCTTAACCAGGTCTCGTCCCATTCGTCGGTGGTTGTGATATCACAAATCCGGAAAATATGCGTTGTAGTCCAAACGAGTCGTTCGTTGTAGTTTTTTGAAAAGTGATTTCTGTTAAATATAATATCTCCTTTTGAAGTGGACTTTGGGTTTTGTAACTTTGCAGATCTTTTTTTTTTTATGCTCAAACAGCAACATTAGCCTACAGACTAACTAAAGTTGAAAAAGTGAAAAAGCCTAATAGCATTAACTAAATTATTAGTTTTATTTATTACTAGTAAAATATTTAAATGTTTAAAAAAATTTTAATTTTTTTTATAAATACTTTTACTAGTTTAATATGGAACTTTTTTAATTTAATCTAATTTTAATGTATATTTAATAATTTAGTGTATTAATGTTTAACATAATATTTAAGTTGGTTAATTTAATTAAATATCACTGTAATATTTTAATTAGTTGAATTAGATTTTTAATTTATTTCTCTATTTATTTGATAATTAATGTATACTTTATTTAATATTTTAATTGTTGAGGATTTTAAATTTATTTGTTTAATATAATGAAATGTTACAATTAGTTGAATTTATTTGATAATTGATTTGACTTACTTTTAATATTTTGATAGCTTTATTTTAATATTTCACGCATGTTTAAATTAAACAATGAAAATATTAAACTTATGTAATTTGTTTAAATTATGATTTAGGTATGATAATTTATTTAATTTAGGTATTTTAATAGTTTAATTAACGTTTAACATATTATTTAATTCATTTTATATATTTAAATATGTCATTTTATACTTAATTTGTTTAATTTAGTATAATTTAATATTGAATTCAGTATTGAATTGTGTTTATCTACATGTAATTTAATATTTAACTCTGTTAAATTAATTTAATTCAATATTTAATTTGTTTAATTTAATTAATAAACAAATATATTACTCGTTACGTGCATTTAAAAATGACGGTTCACCTTTAAAGGGTTAGTTCTGTCATTAATTACCTCCTACGTTTACCTCTCTCTCTCTATCTCGCTCTCGTCTTAATTACTCTCGGTTTTCTTTTCTTTCTTTCTTCTTTTTCTTTTTCTTTGGGTTCTTTTTTCCTGTGTTTCTTTGGTTCTCTTTTCTTCTTCGGTCTTTTTCTTTGTTCTTTTTGTTTGCGGGCAAAAAAGTATTTTTCCCTCGTATAAGACTGCTAACTTTTAAACAAAAAAAAAACAGTTGAACCACTGATGGCACACGGACTACTTTGTCGATCATCTTGGTACTTTTCTGGACCTTGAACGTGGTAGTTACCTTGCTGTCTATGGGAGGGTCAGAGAGCCCTCATATTTCATCAAAAATATCTTAAATTGTGTTCCGAAGATGAACAAAGGTCTTACAGGTTTGGAACGGCATGAGGGTGAGTAATTAATGACAGGATTTTCATTTTTGGGTGAACTAACCCTTTAAGCTTCTTGATCAGTTTATTCTGTGAGGTTTTGGTTTGTGTTATCGTTGTTAACTGATATCACTTCCTGTCTCTGTAGTTCCTCCTCAGATAACTGAACTCTCTGACCATCAGCTGCCGGGTAAGAAGCATGCGGTCACCTGTGTGGCGGAGGGAGTGCCGTCTCCCAGCATTCAATGGTTCAGCTGTGACAGCATGCCCAAGTAATGACACACCTTCATCATCATCATCACAAATGCATCTTGTATGAATCTGTGTATTTGTTAGGCATCCACTAAGGTGAGCAGCACATACTGTGTTCGAGATGCAATACTAGATTATCAGCCAACATTTTAAAATATTTCCCCTTTAACGACTCTCATTTATATTTAATACGATCTGTTTGCGAGAATAGTAAATATAAAGCTGATGAGTTTGCACAGCACTCAGAAAGCATTACATAAACACACACATCAGCGTAATGAAGGCAAGTCGATCAGGCTGCGTCTGTCCATCATGCAAACGCTGCGCACATACTGATTAAAACAGCGAAGAGCTGCACAGAAATACTTCTGTATGAATAATATATAGCACACATGCTGTAACGGCCATTAGTGCACACCTCTCCTGTCACAGCACACTTCCTTCATGGGTGCAGCACACTTATGAGGGCGCAGAATTAGCATATATAATGCATGTATATTATTGGGTGTGTTTGTTCTGGTTTGTAAATGGTCTTTGTGCTTTTTATAAAAGTGCGCATTATATAAAGTATTCAGATTTCAAGTTTTGATGTGTTTGGCATATACTGAGTGCTAAACGTAATGTTACAAAAAACATTTCTTAAAAAATGCTGGACAAAAACTGTAATAACTGTAATATATGTACTTGTGTTTAATTTTTGGATAATTTATTTACTTTTGTTTAATATGTTGTTTGTTTAATTTAATATTTAATGTGATTAATTGATGTAATTAAATAAAATACTAAAATTTAAAAAATCAAACTAGAATATAAATGAAGTAAAATGAATTATTAAATACATAATTAACAAGTTAAACTAATTAAATAATAAATTACATGTGTAATTTAATTTTTAAATGATTTATTTGCTAATAAATGTTACTTCATTTATTATGTTAATAGGTTAATTAAATGTAATATTTAATTAGTTTAATGAAATATGATATTGAATGTAATTAATATATATTTTCTCACAGAAAATGGGAGAAACACTGCAAATATACAGCATATATATATATAGTTATTTTTTTTCTTAAGTACGTAGCATGCAGTATATACTGTACAGTATGCAGTAATCAGTACACTAGTATTCCTGTCTGGTGTCATCAGGTGCAATAACAGAAGTGTGGCGTGGAGCCCACTAGTGGAGGATCCTGAGAAAGTCACCATTCAGACTAACGTCAGCTACAACATCACACGCAAGATCCACCAGGTGCACAGTCAGGTGACTCTCCTGCTGCCGCAGCTGCTCACCATCCGCTGCGAGGCCCGCAACGAGAGAGGAGCTCGAGCCCGAGACATCAGACTGTTCAACAGCAGTGAGTAACGTGTGTGTGTGTGTGTGTGGTGTGTCTGTGTCTGTGTCTGTGTCTGTGTCTGTGTCTGTGTCTGTGTCTGTGTGTGTCTGTGTGTGTGTGTGTGTGTGTGTGTGTGTGTCAGGGAGGGTGTTAAAGCCTCTTTGTGAATGTGTGAAATGAGGATCTGCTGAATGGAGCAGCACCCCTGGAGATCAAACACAGAGGGACTTTGGCTGTAATGCCATGATCCTCCAGGACTGCTTTCATTAGTGCCGTGAGTGTGGCGTGAAACCCGTTGAGCTCATTGAGAACCTGATACTGGTTCAGCCGTGAGAAAACTAACACAAACACCGCCAAAGCTGCGAAACGCTTTATTGACTCTGTATATGAGGCCACAGTCTTATATATGAGCCGGGCCGCCTTGATTTAAAGTCAACATGAGCCTTCTGTCTTGTCCCATTTTACTTTAATAACTTTACATATTTGAATGTGTAATGGATATTCATTGAGAAAAAAAAAGTAGCACTGGACATGATTAAATAATGAAACCTATCCAGTCACTGTCTCTATGTGACAAGTGATTGGAAATACACACATTTTATTGTATTTTTAATTTAATTTAATTTTGTTTTGTTTTGTTTTGTTTTCAAAAAACAACGTAACATCAATTTATTTTTTATTTTTATTAAAAAAATTACTTGGTGCCCCTTTAAGCATCCTTAATTATTTTATAGTTTATTCATTAAGGTTTTGTTTGTATTAATATTGTTGATTCCTATTAATAACAGGAACTCTTTATTGACACTATATATGATATGGAGCCTAGTTGTATTGATTTTAAGTCACCTTAAACATTTTACCTTTTAGTTTTATCCCATTTTACTTTTAAATTTTGACATATTTGAGAGTAAATTGGATATTCAGTGAGAAAGAAATAACACAGGACATCGGTGATAAACCATAAACCGTCATGATATAATCAGGATGATTTAATGCCTCTATATGACTGGAAATACATCCAAAAGTCACTTAATTTAAATATGTAAATAATTAATTGATTCATTCTTTTCATTTAAGAATGTACCTGGTGTCTGTTAGTATTTGACTGGATGGTGAAAAAAAGTGTTTCTTTATTAAGGTGGTTGAAAATGACACTTAAGATGTGAGAATCAGTATTTAATGTGTTTTAATGAAGCTTTTGAGTTGATAAAAGCTGTGTTTTCTCTCCAGCGCTGTTTTCTCAGGTGGCCGTTCTGGCCGCAGTCTTGGCGCTGGTGGTCATCGCCATTATCTCCATCATCATCCTCATCGCTGTGTGGAGGAAGGTCAGTGACTTCACATTCGGTCTGTCTGTCTGAGACTTAGCATTTAGATTTAACATTACTGGACTGGAACTCCACGTTGTTTTCCCTGCAGAAGCCGCGCTATGAAATTAGGTGGAAGGTGATCGAATCGGTCAGTTTGGATGGACACGAGTACATCTACGTCGACCCCATTCACCTGAGCCAAGCATCAGCGATTCCCCGTCATATGATCATTTTTCCGACTCGGCCATGCCAGTTCTGTCTTCAGAGCTGTGTGAGTTAGAACGTAGGTCAAGAAATCGGTCTGGTGCTGGTTTTGCTGGGGTTGGCGAATCGCTAACACAAGGTGACTGAAACATGGGTACAGCGGAATGCCGCTTGACAGTGGTAGATAAGTTTAACACTTACTGAACACACACAGAATGCTGTTTAGAGTCCCATCCTCAGAGGAGACAACAGAGCAGTGGATTTATTGATTCATTTACTGCTGCTGCCACACAGATCTAAAATAAACATGTAATTTCTTTCCCAGCTGTTTACCTTCACAGACATAACCGACTATTTTTGTAACTTGTGCGCGTTTTTAACATAAACTTGTGTGCGTTTGACAGTTTAAGCGCAATAAGATGTGAAAGAACTTAGTTTATTACTCACATGCTGTGACAGCCGCTTTCTGTGCGTGTGCTTCGGATGTGTGCGCTCAGAAAACCATATATCAGAAGTTTAAACTAATATGGTTTAAAACGCATGGTTTCAGCACGATACACGTGATAATCAAAACCAAACTGATCAGGGTTGCCAGGTTTTCACAACACAACCGCCCAATTGCTACTTAAAACTAGCCCAGTCGCGTTTTGAGGGGGGTCCCCCGTTAAAAATCACGTTCCGGGGGATAAAATACAGTTTTCTTTTCATTTCAGGGGTTAAATATGATGTTATTGGGGTCGTTCCAACCCGTGGACATCAAAAACAACCCGCGGCAACAGTGTTAAAGTAGCCCAATTCCACGGGAAAACCGCAGACTTGGCAACACTGAAACAGATGTTTTTTTAGCAGAGTATCAGCAATGCCAGCTGTAAAGGCACAGCCCTATTCTGGAAAAGGGGGCGGGGAGCAGCAGCTCATTTGCATTTAAAGAGACATGCACAAAAACAGCGTGTTTATGCTTCCACTCATAATAGGCATTTTCAAAATGATATATTAAATTATCTGTGAGGTATTTTGAGCTGACACTTCACAGAAGCCTTTGGGTTTGTCGTGAGTTCATGAGTAGCTTTGCAAGGGGATCTTACTCTACATTTTGTAAAAAGGGCCATAATAGGTCTCCTTTAACAACTATTTAGCAGCTTCCTATGCAAAATCTTAAAACACCTATGTCCGTATGTTTTTGTACTGAAATGTGTGTATTTCTTCAGGTCGGACACTTGGATCTGGAGCGTTTGGGCGTGTTGTTGAGGCGACGGCGTACGGTCTCGGCCGTTCCCAATCCGCCACTAAAGTGGCAGTGAAAATGCTGAAATGTGCGTGTGAGACACTCGGTTACATACACACGTATGTGAGTGTGATTGATAGTTGTAGTTAATCATGTGGTCTGCTCACTGCAGCGACGGCTCGGAGGAGCGAGACTCAAGCTCTGATGTCTGAACTCAAGATCATGAGTCATCTGGGTCCTCACCTCAACATCGTCAACATGCTGGGCGCCTGCACCAAACACGGTGAGCAGACAGCAGGGGGATAAGCAGTCAAACTGTCCTAGATGTAAAAACTACTTAGGTCAAATAATTTGATGTGCTCTTTTCGGGTTTGTTGTATACTGTGTATTTATTTATTTGCTCTGCAGGTCCGCTGTATCTGGTGACAGAATACTGTCGCTTTGGAGATCTGGTTGACTATCTGCACAGGAACAAGCACAGCTTCCTCCAGTACTACGCCGACAAGAACCACATCGCCAACGGCAGCCAGATCTGTAACGACAGCGATGTGCCGACCGGGAAAGAGTAAGAGTGCATTACAGACGAATGAACGTGATTTCATTCTTTTGTTACACATATCAGTCAAAAGTTTGGAAGAATTAAGTTTCTGAAAGAAGTCTCTTCTGCTCACCAAGACTGCATTTATTTGATTAAAAAAAATTGAAAAAATTTTGAAATATTATTACAATTTAAAATAACAGTGTCCTATGTGAATATGTGCTAAAATGTCATTTATTCCTGTGATCAAAGCTGAATTTTCAGCATCATTACTCCAGTCTTCAGTGTCACATGATCCTTCAGAAATCATTCTAATATGCTGATTTGTGCTGCTTCATGTTTTTGTGGAAACCATGATACATTACAATTCAAAAGTTTGGATGTGAATACTTTTATTCATTAAGGATGCATCAAAAGTGACAGTAAAGTATTTATAATGTTACAAAAGATTTCTAATTCTAATATGTGCTGTTCTTTTGAACTTTCTATTCATCAAAGAATCCTGAAAATAAAAGTATCATGGTTTCCATAAAAATATGAAGCAACACAACTGTTTTTAACACTAATAATAATCAGAAATGTTTTTTGTGCAGCAAATCAGCATATCAGAATGATTTCTGAAGGATCATGTGACACTTAAGACTGGAGAAATTATGCTGAAAATTCAGCTTTGCATCACAATAATAAATTACATATTAAAATATATTTGCATAGAAAACAGCTATTTAATTAATAATAATTTGAACTGTTTTTACTGTATGTTTAAACAAATAAATGCAGAAATGGTGAGCAGAAGAAGAATATTCCAACATTTTTACCAGTAGTTTATGTTTAAAATGAACATGAAATACTATGGTAAATATCAATCATGCTCAACTGGAGCATGTGATGAAGAAATTCGAATGTAATCAGGTCATATATCTGTGCTCTGCAGATACGTGTCGTTTGGCAGCGAGCGTGATGGAGGATATATGGACATGACCAAAGACGAGCAGACCGAATACGTGCCGATGCAGGAGCTCATGGACACCATCAAGTACGCAGATATCCAGCCATCACCCTACGAGTCTCCTTACCAGCAAGACATCTACCAGGAGCAGGGTACATAGTTATTTTTAAAACGTCCCTATATAGACACCTGTATAACATTATGCAATCATAAATTAAATATATTAAAAGTGCAGATCTCTTTTATGCTGTTTTATAATTTATGTAAAATATATAAAACTGTTCTTTTTTTATTTCATTTATTATTAATTAATGTCACAATAAGCTATTTCAGAAAAAAAAGAAATGGAAATATAAAATATATACATAATGAATATTATATAATAATATAAGGAAAACATTTGGATTATTACCAATGCTGAAAACAGTTGTGCTGCTCAATTTTTTTGTGGAAACTGCTAGGCAACCATTCAAAAGTTTGGGGTCAATAAGAAATTAGTGCTTTAATTCATCAAGGACGCGTTAAATTGATCAAGTGACAGTACAGTCATTTATAAAGTTACAAAAGATTTCTATTTTAAATAAATGCTGTTGTTTTGAGTTTTCCATTTATCGAAGAATGCTGAAAAATAAGATGTATCACGTTTTCCACAAAAAAATATGAAGCAGCACAACTGCTTTCAACATTGATAATAATCAAAAAAAAATATGTTAATTTAAAATATAAATGATATAAAACTTTGCATTTTTTAATCGCATTGCATTTATTAATAATAATAATCACAATTAACAATAGCAGAACATCTTAGAAACACCTATAGCAACCACCCTGAAAAACTTAGACACCTATATACAATTATGAATTAAATATATTATTAAAAATGCAATGCAATTAAAAATGCACAGTTTTATATATTTTATAATTTAATCACAATAAGCAGTTTTCTTCAATATTTAAAACATTCGTTTGCTGAAATGACTGTCACAGGGTTTATAATCAGCACTGTCACACCTGGTTTATCTACATTAATTTGCATATAATTGATTCATCACAGCCCTTATTTATATTTATATTTGTATTTTAATATTGTGATATCGTAGCAGTAATAGTAAGTATCCTGATGAGAATAGTGGAAGTGAGAGTCACCCTGCCAGTGCTAATAGTCACTGGTTCCCCCATTCATACAAATGTTATCAATCCACCCGATTATACTCTAAAAGATAACGTACGTTGTTTTATGATCTCATAGCGCCTCCCCCCCCCTCCATGGCCACCCCGTTACCTGTTTCCCCACCTCACTCTTTGGTTCCTAAACTTTCTTGATTGCTCGTTTATCAAGCAGGCATGGGATTCTGATTGGCTGTCAGTGTTTTATCGTTCATCAGCTGGAAAAAAATCGTTTTGAAACGATTCCAACGATATCGTTTCTCTGTGACTTTATCGTTATAGCTGTGGTGTGGAATCTGCTATTATTTAATATTGAGAACGATTTTTAGAACAATATCTTTATCGTTATCTTTATAGTTATCGTGCTTGGTGTGAACGGGCCTTAAGACTGTAAGTCTCGTCTTGTTGTGCCGATGTACTGGAAGCTTCTCTAAACTTTTTTTTACTAAAGCTCCCATCATGCCTCGCTGTGTGATCTTTGGCTCTGTGTTGCTGTGAAGGTCTTCAGGTTGAGCACAGACGCCGTCTGTGTGACATAGAGATCTCTTTCATAACTGATGCTCATTAAAGTTTCACTTCCTCCTCTGACAGGATGTGCCTTGAACTTCATGAAACACTTGAGGTTTCTGCACAATTTAAATATTATGACTAAAAGTCTCATTGATTATTTTTGTATTTATTTATTGTTTGAGATGTGTTTTAATTTGAGCTGAGAGGATGTCAGGGTGAATTCAGCTCCTCTCAATCATAGAAAACCCTCATGAAACAAAAATATTTTATTCCTTAGTACTTTTGACTTTTTCCAGTAGAAATATCTATTTATTCTTAAATCGTGATATATTCACTTGAGAAGCAAAGTGACTTACTATTAAATCGTTGTTTTAGTGAAAGTGCTAAAATAACTGAAACTAATCAATAAAAGTAATAATACTATAGAGATGTATTTAAAAAAGGAATTACAAAAACAGACTAAATTACTGAAACTTTAACTCAATTTAATGACAGAAATAAAATCTTATTCAAAATATTAACAACAACTATAACAAGTTATGCTTAACAAATGGACAAAAAAAACGGTCAACCTGGCTTGGGATTATTAGAAAAATAATACTATTTTTTTCACTAACGTAATCTGAAGCAATCTAAAACCCCCCCGGTCAAACCTGTAATCTGCAATCAACAATATAAAAACCACCCTGAAACACTATTGATTTTAGCTAGTTGATAATAAAACATTTTTCATTTCATAAAAACTATTAAACATGGGGGAAAAAAACAACAGAAGTATTCAAATATAAAATCAATCTAAGTTCACAATATTAAAAATATAAGTGACTTAAGGCTTTAAAACAGAATAAAAGTCCGTGGGTTTAAGAAAAAATAACTGGTTCTTCTTTTGAATTAAAGGGGTCATATGATGCAATTACATTTTTTCCTTTCTCTTTGGAGTGTTAAAAGATCTTGGTGCATAATGACGATCTGTAAAGTTGCAAAGATTAAAGTCCCAAATCCAAAGAGATATTTTCTTTATAAAAGATAAGAGTCAACCACACCCTCCTAAAACAACTCGTTCTAACACGCCCCACATATCTACATCACTATGTGGGAAGATTTTGCCCCCCACACAACCCGCCCCCGCACAAATGTTCACGCAAAGAAATAAGGTGTAATTTTTATTCTCGCTGTAGTTTTGTTGTTGCTGCCGCCGCCATGTCGTGAAGAGCTGTGTGTTTTCGGTGTGAAAGCGAAACTACTTTGTTGGGTCTTCCCAAAGAGGACGATATCCGCTTCGTCATGCAGAGCTGATCTGTGCTGGTCGCTGAGGGAAAACATCAACTTAGTGCTGTGGATCGCCAGCACATTTTATAGAGGACTGTTTCTGTCCTGGAAGAAAAGATAACGTTTGACTAAAATGCGGCAGTTCGACTCACCGCTAAATACGTTTTCATTTAAAGGATTTGTCACTGATGATTCAAACGCGAATTTTGAGCAGTGTTGTGCTTGTTGTTTGTCGTTTCTCCAATCAGAAATGCAGACATGGTTTTTTTTGTTTACGCGGCGCGATGCAACGTAATGCATAAAAAGACAGTGTAAGTCATTATTATCCGTAATTATGTCACCCACTGGATGCAACAAATGCCTCGTTTGTAAGGGATTTTATTGTTTTTGTCTTGTCGTGCCGGGACAAGGCATCACAATATGGCAAGGGGCGTAACATTTCCGTCACGCGCTTGAGGTATTCGGCCAATCACAACGCATGGATAGCTGACCAATCAGAGCACACATCGCTTTTCAGAACGATGAGCTTTGTAAGCAAAAAATCGATGGTATGCTTTTCAGAAAGGCGGGGCATAGAGGAGAACAATAATGTACATTATGTGGAACATAATCTTTTTTTTGAACCTTAAACCGCATCATATAATATATTATCTATATAACAAAACATTGCATTTGTTACACCAAATACACAAAAAAAAATGTTCGTTTTTAGCAAAGCTTGACCCCTTTAAGATTATTTTTTGACCCCATTGACAGATACAGTATTTGTCATTGTTTTATACATAAACACAAAGTTATCAGAACTTTATAATTAAAAAAAATACCATCCCACTGCATGTTTTTTGTGTTTGTAATCAACTCAAATGAGTGTGTGTTTATCACAGGTCACAGGGTGGATCGGTCTCTGGTCATCAGTGATTCTCCGCTTCTGAGCTACACTGATCTCGTGGGTTTCAGTTATCAGGTGGCCAAAGGCATGGAGTTCTTGGCCTCAAAGAACGTGAGTGTCTGTCACACACACACACCACCACACACAACTTCACTCTCTCTCTCTCTCTCTCTCTCTCTCTCTCTCTCTCACACACACACACACTCTCTCTCTCTCTCTCTTACACACACACACAAACACACACACAAACACACTCTCTCTCACACACACACACACTAACACTCTCACACACACACACACAAGGTTTTTTTTTTTGTGAAAAGTGGGGCACATCCATCGGCTAATGGTTTATATAAACGTAAAGGACAGTATGATATGTCTATTGCCCTTTACCAAAACCTACCCCTAAACCTACCCCTAAAGGAAAATTTCCTGCCTTATTTAGATTTCCACTACACTCCATTCTGTGTGAGTTAAAGGTTTTGAAAAGGGGGGGAATGGGTGGGTTAATGTCGAAAAGTCACCCTTCTCCTTGTAATACCTATGTTTCATACCTTTGTCATGATAAAATTTATTGTCATCTTTTGTCACATTGGTTTTTAATTTTTTGGTGCGCACACACACACTCACACACACACGCGCGCGCGCACACACACACACACACACAGAACAACCCCCCATTAATGGATATCAAGACTTAAATGAAGCGAGTTTATGATTAAAACAAGAACAAATATCTGAAAATGGGGTTAGAAAATTAAACTTGTTTTCCTTTTGAATTAAGTCTATTTTTCTGCCCCCATTTACGTATTTATTTGTTTATTTGTATGTTTTAAGCATAAACTCACTTCATTTTGAGAAAAAAATGAAGTCATTTTGCTTCTAAAGCAAATTCATCTTAATTTACAAATGTTTACTTCTAATGGAAAACAAGACAAAATATTAAGAAATAAAGTTTGTTGTTGTTGTTGTTTTGCAGTCCAGTCAATGGATTCATTTAGACGATGTGTATTATCTTCATTTCATATCAGTCCAGGATAAGTCATAGTGTTGCATGTCTTACTAGGCTGCTTGCAAATGCTGAAAATAAAATCTGTAAGACAAGATCAAATTAAGAGTGGAAGAGTGTGTTGTGCTGACTATAGATAGTGGCAATAGCTAATAAAACTGCTGACCTGCCATTTCTAAACATTAGACCTAAAATTATAACATTAATCCAATTACTCACCTTCCACCCAAAAGAGTCTGTCATGCAGGTTTTAATATGAACTCCATCACCATCTACTGACGGAAATGGGAAATAATAAGACTGCTAAGTAAAACATCTTTCTGTCTGTCTGTCAGTGTGTGCATCGGGATCTGGCAGCAAGAAACGTCTTGATCTGTGAGGGCAAACTGGCCAAGATCTGTGACTTTGGACTGGCCAGAGACATCATGCATGACAACAACTACATCTCCAAAGGCAGCGTACGTATATCCGGCGGTTTCTACTGTCCCTACGACTGTAATAAAGCACAATAAAACCAGCACATTCAATCAAACACTCAAACTCTGATGCTGACTGAAGAGACTGTGTGTTTGTCCTCAGACGTTTCTTCCTCTGAAGTGGATGGCGCCGGAGAGCATCTTTCATAACCTGTACACCACGCTGAGTGACGTCTGGTCCTACGGCATCTTACTGTGGGAGATTTTCACTCTGGGTCAGTCCGTTCGCTTATTATTATTATTACTCCACACTGACTATGCATTCATGCTATTGTGCAAATAAACATTAAATGTTAATCTCCCAAGTTAACAATAATGTATGTATTACCTGAAATGTGTGTTCCGAGCAAGCATGGGTTTGATTTCCAGGGAATGCATGTATTGAAAACATGTATAGATTGTCACTTTGGATAAGGCATCTGCTAAATGCATTAATCAGGGTTTTTATCTTATTTGATTAAAACGAAAACCAATAAAGCCCTTTTTTTCCTAAAATGAATAGAAAATCTTTTCGATTTCATCAACATTTCAATTTTCAAATGTGAAGTACTAAAATAAATAAAATTAATAAATAAAAATTAATAAAAACCATAGAGATATATTGAAAAATAATAAACATGACAAAAAACACAAATTACTAAAATATTCACTAAAATGTAACTAAACTTGATATATATATTAAAAAAAAAACTTTTGTAATGAAAAAAAAAAATAGTATATGAATGATACTGAAAGACACGGGTTCAAGTGTATGTAATGTAATTACTTGTACTTTGGGGCAGCCGGAGTGTATAAAGTACTTTTTAGTTTAAAATAAAATTAAATAAAAAAATTATAAAAACCACCCACACACATGCAACCCCAGCGAATCAGCTCATGGGGAATATGAATAATTAATCATAACTAGTTATAATTAATTATGAATATTTAGATCCGCTGTAGATATTTACCTGACCTCTCAGGGTCAACTGTCTTGTCAATTCTAAGAACGTTAATTTCCTGGTTAAGGGTAATTAACTAATAACCAGTTAACCAGAATTAATTTCCTGGTTAAGGGAAATAACTTTATTATGTACAATTCTACAAAGCGTGTAGGTAAATCCTACAAGTACGGTTTATTAACTACAAAAAACCTTAAACTGTCCAACATACTAACTAAACACATATAACTGGTTCTAACATCCATAATAAACAAATAAAACTGAGATAAACATAACTACACAACACACACACACACACATCCAGTTGGTATAGGAAAGGGTTAAAGCTTAACTCAGTACAGAAAAGAGACATAAGGAATGAAATTTATGGAACCATTTGCATATTCAGCAGATCTACACCTGAGGGATACGTCCGATTCTTAGTTCAAAAACACACCTGTGTAAAAAGGTGTAACTGATACTTAAGGCAGCATTAATAAGACTAAGTTTGTACTTGCGAGTCTCGTCTGTCTGAAAAAGATTCCTGATGCAATATTAAGGCCCAAGATCTTGCTGAAATTAATTGATGAAAAGAACCAGTTTGAGTCAAAGAATCTTGATTGAAATGGAAAGGACAAGGCCGATGAAAGGCCTGGCACAATGCTTTGGTATCCTGAAGCATTTTTTCTCACATCTTCATCTTAGCATCTGCCTGAACCACCGACTGGGTGGGTCACATGGTGTGGTGCCTTTAAGGTCGGAGAAGATCCCCGGCTCTCAAGATGGTCTTATCCAATGAGAAAGGCCAGAATCCCAAGTGGGCGTTTTGAGATCCTGTTGAGTTTATGGCTCTTTGTGTGGAAACAAGGTACTTTAGTATCTGGAACTTTGATAGAAAATACTAAAGGTTCTCAGGGCACTAACATATTGCCTACGTACCAACAAATAATATACAATCTTGTTTAGATCATCAGAAGGAGAATTCATAGATACTAAACACGGTATATGTAAGGTTATATGAATGAGTGGTTTATCGTAAGCATGAATAAAATAGTCTATAATACAACAGATTAATACAAAACAGCAATAATACACACAATAGCCTGAAGAAAATGTGTGTTCATTCAAAAAAAAGGTTTTCCTAATAAACTAGAGAACAAGCCATTGGCACTCTGCCTTTCCTTTAGAGGACAATGAGGGGGTTCATTCTACTCAACATCCGGGGGCGGGTATAAACCCAGTGATATAATGATTAGTGTCATGGGACCGGGGCTGGTGTGTTGCAGAACATCTGGCATCCAGTTATTGAGTGAGGGACTGTGAGATTTGTTCCATCTAATGAATTAGTGATTTGTTTAAATAACTAATAAAAATGAGTTGTTCAGATGGTTCGAGAACGCTACAATGTGATATTTCAGTTTTTATTTTTTAATAAATCCTGCAAAACTGTCACAATCGTGTTTTCTGTCAATATGGGGTGGCGTGGGTAGATTATGAGGAAAAAACTTCTTAAATGATTTTAGCAAATGGCTGCAATATACACAAAGAGTGGAAAAATTTAAGGGGGTTGGAATACTTGTCCGTACCCACTGTATATTGCCTATGTACCAACATATAATATACACTCTCGTTTAGATCATCAGAAGACTAGTTCATAGATACTAAACATGGTAGGATTATATATAGGAAAGATTGACAGGAACGAATGGTTCCATCATAAGCCTGCATAAAACAGTATAAAATCTAAGACAACATACACCATGACCTGAAGGATACACTGTTCATTCAAAGAAAGGTTTTCCTATGAATTAATTAGTAGAAAAGTCAAATTCTACTGTGCATTGTGCCTCTTCCTATGGAACATGCAGTGATTTTCCCTACTTACATTCCATTAGGTCGTAAATGTATCTGGTGTCAGGGTTGCCATGGTAACCAGGGGGGCCTGGTGTCGTTGCAGACATCCTGGCATCCAGTTTATTGGGTGAGGGGACTGTGACGATTTGTTAATCTAATGAATAACTGATTTGTTAAATCAAATGAAAAATTGTGATTTTGATTGGTCCAGACGCTACACAAAAAAGCACAATTACTTGAACTTTAAAATTAAAATATAAAGATTAATAAAAACTGTCATAGTATCTCAGTTACACTAAAATAACACTATTAATCTTTGTTAACTATTAAAAATACAATTGTTCATTGTTAGTTCATGTTAGCTCTGGAGCATTAAATAATAAAACAGATACAACTTTTGATATTAACTGTGTAATAAAGGTTGAGATGAACATTAACTAAGATTAAAATATTCTTTAGAAGTATTTTTTATTGTTAGTTCATATTAATGCAATTAACTTAACAACTGGAACCTTATTGTAAAGTGATATTAATTCTTTCATAAGTAATGTTTGTTTTTTGTCTTTAAGAGATTTAAAACAATTAATTTTAAACACAAGTGCTCACTGTTGAATCAGTAAAAACACTAAAGCATCTGTTCTTTTTCTCCCAGATTTTCAGCTTTTTCGAAATGTGAAAATCTGTGTTTATTGGTGATTTTGTGTGTGATTTTGCAGGAGGAACCCCGTATCCAGACCTGCCCATGAACGAGTTGTTTTACAGCGCTCTGAAGAGAGGATACCGCATGGCCAAACCCTCGTACGCCTCCGACGACATGTATGTCCACGGCGTTTACTACTGACCTGAACAAAAGTGACATAAACATACAGGCTGCATGCTTATATGCACGTATGCTTGAGTTATATATTCATATAGTAAATCACTCTGAAGATTGTGCACTGTAACAACAGGCAGGTTTGTTTTAAAAAAGAGATTCTGGAAAGTTCTTGTGGCTTTTGTGAATGAATGAGGGCGGATTTGGAGTAAAATACTGGTGGTTTTGTTCCTCTGCAGTTATGAGGTCATGAGGAAATGTTGGGATGAGAAGTTTGAGAAGCGTCCCGAGTTCTCCTTTCTGGTGCACACCATGGGGAACATGCTGTCAGACGGCTATAAAAAGGTTTCCTTTATGTTCCTTGTTTTATTTCCATGGCTACTGCATAGATTTGCAAAGAAATTCTAAATGGAATATTCATTTTCTCAGTAATTCTGTGGTGACGATTTTTGCTCAAATACTTTCTGAAACTACACGAAGGCACATGCACAAAAACGCAGAATTGAAATTTAAATGAATGAGTTATCCATTCAAATGGCAGTGATTTTTAACATACAAATGAGAAACATACTGACACATTTTAAACAAATCTTCTGTTATGATATGAATAATTGTGTAATTGCAATATTCCTCGACTTCTTTTCTAAACGTCATTCTCTGGTGACAACCAGGATTATTGTGAAGTAAAGCTATTTACAAAAATGTTACGTGAAATAAAACTAACATTGAATGAAATATAAAAAAAACCCCGAATATTTCAGTTGGCTGACACATATTTTTCATTTTCGTTTAGTTTAACTTAAAGTACTAAAATAACTGAATAAACTAAAATTAATAAATAAAAAATTATTAAACTGTTTGGACATTAGAAAAAGCTGATAAAAATGACAAAAACCACAACAAAATTACTAAAACTTTAACTAAATTTAAAACAGAAAATATAAAAATAAAATCTTTAAAATATTAACAAAAAATAGAATAGTACATCAATGATACAAACATAGGCACCAATTCCGAAACAGCAAAGCACACACAAAATATTCTCCATTAACTTGAACCAATCAAAAAATTCAAGAAGAGTCCTCACATTGTGTCCCTGAGTCATAATACACACAAATGCTCTCTGTTTTATTTGAAAGACGCACAAAACGCGCACAAAAACACCTTTTATAAACCAATTTCAAAATTGTATTGAATGTGTAATTTGTCAAACGTGATGAAATCATCTAATACCATTCAAATGCAGTGTGTGTGATCTTTTGTTTATTATATTAACAAGTTCTTTCTTGTTATACAAATGTGACCCTGGACCTCAAAACCAGTCATAAGTGTCAATTTTTTGAACTTGAGATTTATACATCGTCTGAAAGCTGAATAAATAAGCTTTCCATTAATGTATGGTTTGTTAGGACAATATTTGGCTGAGATACAACTATTTGAAAATCTGGAATCTGAGGGTGCAAAAAATTGCCTTTAAAGTTGTCCAAATGAAGTTCTTCGCAATGCATATTACTAATCAAAAATTACGTTTTGATGTTTTGATATATTTACGGTAGGAAATGTACTCAATATCTTCATAGAACATAATATTTACTTAATATCCTAATGATTTTTGGCATAAAAGAAAAATCTATAACATGTGTATTTAAATGTCTAAAAATATATCAAACTGATTTGAGTTGAGGTAAAAGCATAGATGAAAGCATCCTCTTGTGTCTCCTCAGAAATACTCTCAGGTCAGCGACAGCTTTCTGAAGAGCGATCACCCTGCGGTGGCCCGTGTGAAGCCGCATGTCCCGTCTCCGTTCCCGAACGCCTTCCCTCCTCAGTCTCCATCCTCAGATCTGAGCCCAAACCCGGCCCCACGCCCGCAGGCCGACGGAGAGCCGCACAACGAGTACATCATCCCCATCCCCGATCCCAGACCAGAGGAGGAGACCCAGGACGGGCCGGTGCTGATGGAAATCCCCTCGAGGTAACTCTGACTTCCTGTGTGTTCAAAAATAAAGCAGACGATTATAAACCGCAGAGGATGAAGGAATGATGAGCCATCGCCTCTTCCTCTTCCTTACAGGGGATCACTTCTCTTTTTATTTAAAAAAATGCATGATTAATTTGTTCATCTGTGCCAGTGGGGCAATTTTAACATACGAACGAAAGCATGTACTTAAACTGTGATTTATTCATGTGTTTATTTTGCATTTATTCATTTGGTAACATATGTATTTATAATATAAATTTGTTATGTGGGTTTTTCTTCTAAATTATAGATATCATGAGGGGTTCCTTCTTCTCCTCTCCCCGGGGGTTCATTTAATATGAAAAATGTCATATAATGTACCATTAATAGTATATATATAAATGTATTTTTGATGGTTGATTTATTTTAATTTATTAATTAAATTTGTTAATACTATAATAAATAGTATAAATATTTATGTAATATGATGAAATGGAAAGTATATATAATATAAATAACATTTGATGAGTTATCAGAATATTTATCTATTTAATGCAATATGTATGTATATTGTTTGCCTGTATATATAATATAATATAATGTAATATGCATATTGTATTTGTAACAGTGTGTGTGTGTGTGTGTGTGCGTGCGCACGCGAGAGTGTGTGTGTTATGTTGTTAAAGGTGTTCTTCATCTCTCTTCTAAAGCTCGTTAGGTTCTGATGAGGAGACGGTCTCCATGGAAACCCCGAGCACCGAACCCGAGCACGAGGAGCTGCTGCCAGATCATTCTAGAAGTCCAGAGGTGGAGGAGAGCTTCCTGTGACGCACTCCTGCTTCCTGTCATCATCAAGTAATTTTAATGTACAGGTGCATCTCAATAAATTAGAATGTCGTGGAAAAGTTCATTTATTTCAGTAATTCAACTCAAATTGTGAAACTCGTGTATTAAATAAATTCAATGCACACAGACTGAAGTAGTTTAATATGGAAGCATATATGTAGCGAAATTCAATTTAAAATGCAGTATGCAAAATGGCAGTGCAATATTCAAAATGGCAACGCAATATTCAAAATAGCAATGTATTTCTGTATTTAAATTTAAAATTTCCATTACCCATACGTGCAAAGTTAGGGGGAAAATGAAAATGTAATTATATAATTTACATTTGCCATTTCCAACAGTAGTCTTAATATGTAAATTGCATGCACATTTGAACGCTTTATAAGTTGCGAAATGAAAATGAAAATGTATAACACAAATTGATTTGATATGTGTAACATGTTCAAGCAGAAATGGTAGCAAAATGATCATTTAAATGCTATTTGTCCTAAATGCATTTAGACTAACAGTTAGAACACTTAGGATTGCATTTTCATCATGACGCAGTGGGATATGTGTAGCAAAATTCAATTTGAAAATGCATTCCGAGCTGACCACGCCCACCCTCCGTCACTCATTGCTTCAATGCAGGGATTGGCGGAAGCGTGTTACGTTTGGATCGTTTGAAACATGGCAGCTCGAGATCTGATAAGATCGCTGAATTCACTGGCAGATGAAGTGGAGCGTGAACAGAGAAATATATGAAGCGTATGGCGTTCGGACGCCATAGTATTCCAGACTATAAATGGACATTACAAGCATTACAATAATGATAAATAAAAAAAAAAAATTTGTACAATTAATTAATTTAAATTAATGTTTCACATAAACACATTTATAACAGAACCTCAAGTAAACTACATGTTATTTTGTTTAGTCATATACATGTGGGAGCTTTTTCAATTTATTACTCAGAACGACTTATTAGCCAACAACGACCGACCGTTCGATCGGTCGGTCGTTAGAACGTTTGATTTTAGCATGGAATACGCTTCATATATTTCTGTTCACGCTCCACTTCATCTGCCAGTGAATTCAGCGATCTTATCAGATCTCAAGCTGCCATGTTTCAAACGATCCAAACGTAACACGCTTCCGCCAATCCCTGCCTTGAAGCAATGATTGACGGAGGGTGGGCGTGGTCAGCTCGGAATGCATTTTCAAATTGAATTTTGCGACAAATATCCCATGGCGTCATGATGAAAATGCAATCCTAAATGTTCTAACTGTTAGTCTAAATGCATTTAGGACAAATAGCATTTAAATGATCATTTTGCTACCATTTCTGCTTGAACGTTACACATATCAAATCAATTTGTGTTATAAATTTTTCATTTTAATTTCGCAACTTATAAAGCGTTCAAATTAGCATGTAATTTACATATTAAGACTACTGTTGGAAATGGCAAATGTAAATTATAAAATTAAATTTTCATTTTACTTTTGCACCAAACTTTGCACGTATGGGTAATGGAAAATGTAAATTTAAATACAGAAATACAATGCCATTTTGAATATTGCATTGCAATTTTGCATATTGCATTTTAAATTGAACTTCGCTACCTATATGCTTCCATAGTTTAAGTCTTTGGTTCTTTTAATTGTGATGATTTTGGCTTACATTTAACAAAAACCCACCAATTCACTATCTCAACAAATTAGAATATGGTGACATGGCAATCAACTCAAAACACCTGCAAAGGTTTCCTGGGCCTCAAAATGGTCTCTCAGTTTGGTTCAATAGGCTACACAATCATGGGGAAGACTGCTGATCTGACAGTGGTCCAGAAAACAATCATTGACACCCTACACAAGGAGGGTAAGCCCAAACATTCATTGCCAAAGAATCTGGCTGTTCACAGAGTGCTTTATCCAAGCATATTAACAGAAAGTTGAGTGGAAGGAAAAAGTGTGGAAGAAAAGATGCACAACCAACCAAGAGAAACGCAGCCTTATGAGGATTGTCAAGCAAAATCGATTCAAGAATTTGAGGTGAACTTCACAAGGAATGGACTGAGGCTGGGGTCAAGGCATCAAAGCCACCACTCACAGACGTGTCAAGGAATTTGGCTAAAGTTGTCATATTCCTCTTTTTAAGCCACTCCTGAACCACAGACAAACGTCAGAGGCGTCTTACCTGGGCTAAGGAGAAGAACAACTGAACTGTTGCCCAGTGGTCCAAAGTCCTCTTTCAGATGAGAGCAAGTTTTGTATTTCATTTGGAAATCAAGGTCCTAGAGTCTGGAAGAAGGGGGAGAAGCTCATAGCCCAAGTTGCTTAAGTCCAGTGTTAAGTTTCCACAGTCTGTGATGATTGGGGGTGCAATGTCATCTTCTGGTGTTGCTCCATTGTGTTTTTTGAAAACCAAAGACACTGCACCCGTTTACCAAGAAATTTATGAGCACTTCATGCTTCCTTCTGCTGAAAAGCTTTATGCAGATGCTGATTTCATTTTCCAGCAGGAATTAGCACCTGCCCACACTGCCAAAAGCACAAAAGTTGGTTAAATGACCATGGTGTTGTGTGCTTGACTGGCCGCAGCAAAACTCACCAGACCTGAACCCCATAGAGACTCTATGGGGTATGTCAAGAGGAAATGAGAAACAAGAGACCAAAAAATGCAGATGAGCTGAAGGCCAATGTCAAAGAAACCTGGGCTTCCATACAAACCTCAGCAGTGCCACAAACTGATCAAACTGATCACCTCCATGCCACGCCAAACTGAGGCAGTAATTAAAGCAAAAGGAACCCCTACCAAGTATTGAGTACATGTACAGTAAATTAACATACTTTCAAGAAGGCCAACAATTCACTAAAACAATTTTTTATTGGTCTTATGAAGTATTCTAATTTGTTGAGATAGTGAATTGGTGGGTTTTTGTTAAATTTGAGCCAAAATCAATTAAACAATTAAAAGAACCAAAGACTTAAAAAACTACTTCAGTCTGTGTGCACTGAAGTTATTTAATACACAAGTTTCACAATTTGAGTTGAATTACTGAAATAAATGAACTTTTCCATGACATTCTAATTTATTGAGATGCACCTGTACTTTTAAGCAGATTTTTATCAAATGCATCAGAATGATATGCTAGAGCCCTCATGTGCTCTTAAAGACCGTCTGTGAAGGTTGAGGCTGGAACCAGACCAGTTTTTCTTTGTTTTTGTATTCTTTTTTCTTGTATTCTTTTTTACTAAAGTGGTACAATGCAGTATCAGAAAGCAAAGCTACAATCAGCTGATATGTACATTAGTTGGGTTACTTTTTGTGATAAAATCATTCTCAGCGGTTTTTTAAATGAAGTGCATATTTCATTTCTATATTCAGACAGCAATCTGTGACTTTTTATTTTAACTTCAGACTTTTTTTGTCAAGATTCTTGTAGCAAACTTGCACTTTAATGTTTATGAATAATTGAAGCAAATAGATTATACACGTGATTATTGTTTATTTCATTTTCTAGTTTTACATTCTGTAAAGGGAAACGACAGAACCATGGAAGCCCGTTTCCACCACTGATTAAAAATAAATAAATGTAAATGCGACTTTTTATCTCAAAATCCTTTTTTTTCACGCAATTCTGAGAAAAAAAACATATCAACTCAGAATTCTGACTTGCGTTCTTGCAATTTAGATTTTTTTTCTCTGAATTCTGTTTGGACTTTTCTTTTGCAATTGTGAAAAATTCTTTTCAAAAGAAAATTCAAATTCTTTTTCTTGCGAGTATGAGTTTCTAACAATTCAGACTTTTTAATGCAATTATGAGTTTGTATCTCACAATTCAACTTTTTTCTTTTGCAATTGTAAGTTTATATCACAATTCTGACTTTTTTTACACAATTACAAGTTTGTCTCACAATTGACTTTTTTCCTCACAATTATGAGTTTACATCACATAATTGATTTTTTTCTCTCAGAATTTACATCTCACAGCTTTGACAAACTCAGAATTGTAAAAATGCCACAACTGTGAGATAAAGTCGCAGTTATCTTTTTTTTTTTATTATTCTGTGGGAAACCATTCACAACGCAATGTTTTTATGTTTTGTGCAGCTACAGAATCAAGCTGTTCAGTGTGTGCTTCATACTAACAGTATATCTGAATCACTGAACATTAGAAAGTATATCTGAATGACTCATGGTACAAGAGAAAAACACAATTTTGCTGATGTTTTTCATCCAAAGCATTTTACATTCAAGATCATTTAACCTGCTCTTGGCAGGTGTCTTACACTGAGATGGAATTTTACATGCGGCCCAGGCATTTCATCTTCAAATTATTAGTTCAATATCATCCACACAATGTTAAAGTACTTACATTGAACTTTATTTTCATGCAAACACTTAATAACCCAAACACAGGTGTTCATAAAGGCTTCATCTTGTCTGTTCGTCTTGTTTTTTCTTGATTTTAACTCTAGGCATTCATATGTATGCACAAGACCTTATTAAATTGCACATTTCCGTACATATATCACATAGTAAAGTTACACACTCTTAAGGTACCAAAGCTTTATGTATGTTTACAAGTATATTTTTGTATAGATATTTTGTACATTGCTCTTTTACACATTCTATGTACTATCAAAAATAAAAAGTGTGATAAAGTCTGTAATCATCTGTCTGTCGGTCTTTATAAAAGCGCAGTCGTTGCTCTCTCATGGCTCAGGAGATCTAATGGAGATATTAGTTCCCTTTCAGTCGGTCACTCTCGACGTCACATCGGTGACCGACGAATTGGGATCTCGCTTAGAGAGACCAATCTACTTCGAGTGTAAACTAAACGAGCCAATGCACATTGGGATGTGATTATTGCATCCAGCTGCCGCTGATCACAGCGTGAGTATAAGTAGGCAGCCGGTGCAGCGCATAATCAGGTTTTCGCTTCGGAGCCGAGCGATTCTGTTCCTGACTACTCTACTGAGAGAAGAAGACTGAACAAGTTCAGCGCGCTCTTTGAGAGCTCTTTGTGTTGGTGGTACGGCGCTTCAGCGGTGGTGGTTTCCTGTGTCGATTGGGTTGCACACATCAGGCTGCACTACCCCGTTTGTGTTGCAGGCGGCCATCTCCCCTATGCGCCTCAGCACGCTAAAAGAGCTTTTTCCCTAAAAGAGCAATTACGGGTGTGTCTTTTTAAAGACGACGTTGTGTGGCAAACTCGACGTTACGTCTTTGTAAAGACAATGTAGGTCTTGCTATAGACAACGCATCACCCAGGCATTCTGGATGCGGTCGTTACCTGGCACTGGGTAATGGTCTAACGATCGCCGCCTCACGTGCTTGGACATTTAACATGCTGAGGTGGCGTTTGTGGAGGAGTCATGTTCTCATTGCGGGAAGATGATCATCTCGGAGTCACGGGCCAAGCTCCGTTTCCTCAAAGGGGCGGAGCTCCGTTGCCTCTGCCTCGATCTAGCTCTCGTCATGGCGGCAGTCAGGCGGGGGCTACTTCAGGCAGTAGCATGGGTGGTCTGAGGGTAACGGTGATGGCAAACCCTCCAGGGAACCAACCCTCGGGGGACCATCGCTCCAGCTGCCAATGAACGTGCTGGGCCTCAGGAGCATTACGAGTAATCAGTTGGTGTCCTACCGCGGAAAGGATGTCGATCGATGCTATGAGGGTCTACACCTGGTTGTGGATGGCACCTTTCCTGCGAGAAACAAACTGCTAACTCCTCCCTCCCACACCATCTCGATGGTGGTGTAAGCCTAGGGGGATACAGGGTTCCCACCGGTGGAACGGCGGTTGCGAGCAGTAGCTGTGTCCTAATACCGCCTCCAACTGGCAGGGAGAACCGTGCCTCCCCTCTCGGGTCTGTTGGTACTCGTCTGGTCTGTCCGGCGATGCTTATATGGCCTGTGGAGAAGCTGCCTCCGCCTTATATGCTACGGTGTTACTGCAGGTTCTTCAGGCCAAGGCACTGAGGGACCTGCTTGAGGGTGGTCACGATCCGGAAGTTCTGAAAGAGCTCCAAACCGCAACTGACCTTGCGCTCCGAGCGACGAAGGTCACCACGAGTTCTCTGGGTCATGCGATGTCCACACATGTGGTCTAGGAGCGCCATCTCTGGCTGTGTCTGACCGACATGAGGGACGCAGACAGAGATCGGTTCCTCAATGCCCCTGTGTCCCAGAACCGGCATCTTCGGAGACGCAAATCGAGAACAGGCCCAGCAGTTTATTGGCCTGACACAGGAGCAGACTGAGGCGGTCCGAAGTTCTGCCCCGCGGGGCAGATGCTGCCTCACCCGTCCGCCGGCCGCAGAGACCAGCCTGTGGTACGTGAGGGCGGACCCCTGCGTCCACACCTTTCCCGTGCCGCATCCGCTAGCAGCCTCAAGCAAGCGCGACGTGGAGTGGGGTAGGCAAGGCCGCCCCCGCCCGTACAGGCCCCATCAACCTGGCGGTGAGCGAAGGAGACAAGATGGCTCGGGTCCGGGAGACCAAAGAGAGCGAGGGATGCACCTTTCCCTTCCCGGAGGAGGTGGTGGGTGGAGAATCGGGTTCCAAAAATCTCGAAAAGGAGAGCGGTTTTCTCTGTATCTGGGTCCAAGAGGGCATGTAGAGTCGCGGCAGGAACAACCGGACCACATCATCTCTCTCCCCTCCCTCGCCCGCAGGACCTTTCACGCACCCTTTGCCAAACGTGGAACCCAGGTAAGGGTGCACGTGACACTCAGACCCTCTCAGGTCACTGGTTCAACCTCGAGGCCAAACCCGGGTACGTCGGGTCCGCGGGTCCAGTTGTGTGGTGTTGGGTACCTGGTTAACCATACAGTCTCGCTGGTTCTTGTGAGAACCATCAGACTCTGCTATGCGATTCAATTCGCATGGCATCCGCCCCAGGCAGTGGCATCCGCTTCACATCAGTGAAGGTGGCCGATGCTCCAGTCTTGCATGTGGAGATCGCAGTCCTGCTGGCGAAGGATGCGATAGAGACGGTCCCTCCAGCCGATATGAAGACGAGTTTTACAGCCCTTACTTCTTTGTACCCAAGAAAGGCGGTGGGTTAAGACCAATCTTGGATCTGTGCGTCGTTGAACCGGGCCCTTCACCGGCTCCTGTTCAAGATGCTCACGCAGAAGTGCATCTTCAGGTGCATCCGTCCCTGATATTGGTTTGCAGCGATCGATCTGAAGGACGCGTACTTTCATGTTCGATCCTTCCGACACCACAGATCATTGCTGCGGTTCGCTTCCGAAGGACGAGCATATCAGCACAAGGTCCTGCCCTCCGGGCTGTCCCTATAGCCCCGTGTCTTCACGTAAGTTGCGGAGGCACACCTTGTTCCCCTGAGAGAACAGGGCGTTCGCGTTCTCAACTACCTCGACGACTGGCTCGTACTAGCTCAGTCTCAGGATCAGTTTTGAGAACACAGGGACTTGGTGCTTTCGCAAAATTCTCCTTGAAGAGGATCTCTTTCTCGGTATGATTGGATTTGGTTCGAGAAGCCTAAGGCAAGGACGTGCTCAGTCGGTGTTTTAACGGTCCTAAAAGTTCAGGGCAGACGGCGGTCCACTGAACAGTTTCCAGAGGCTCCTGGGGATATGGCAGCTGCCGCGGCAGCACGCCACTAGGGCTGCTTCCTATGAGACGCTGTAACACTGGCTCATGGCCGCTTCCTGAAGGTGGGCATGCCTATGCTGCACTCACAGGGGCCGAGTCACCTGAAACAGGTACTGTCTGCACAACCAGGCAGCCAACAAGCTGTCACAAGCTGCACTCTCGGGAGAATGGAGACTTCATTCCCAGACGGTCCAGCTGATTTGGGGTCGTTTCGGAGCCCCTCAGGTAGACCTGTTTGCCTCTCCAGACACCTTTCACTTCCAGTTGTTTTACTCCCTGTCCAAGGGAACACTCGGCACGGACGCACTGGCACACAGCTGGCCGCGGGGCCTTCGCAAGTATGCGTGTCCCCCAGTGAGCCTTCTCGCACAGAAACTGTGCAAGGTCAGGGAGGACGAGGAAAAGGTCCTGCTGGTGGCACCCTATTGGCCTACTCGGACCTGGTTCCCAGAACTGATGCTCCTCGTGACAGCCCCTCCTTGGCAGATTCCTCTGAGGAAGGATCTTATCATATTACCCCAATTTTACAGTTTCTGCACTGGCTACCTATTAAGTTCCGTATCAGTTACAAAATATTATTACTTGCCTATAAGACCCATAATGGGTTAGCTCCTGCGTACCTAAATAGTCTTCTACCACGCTACAATCCATAACGCCCCCTAAGGTCGCAAAACTCTGGACTTCTGGTAGTACCTAGAATAGCAAAGTCCACTAAAGGAGGTAGAGCTTTTCACATTTGGCTCCCAAACTCTGAAATAGCACTTCCTGATAACGTTCGGGGTTCAGAAACACTCTCTCTGTTTAAATCTAGATTAAAGACACAGCTCTTTAGCCAAGCATTCAAATAATGCACCTCATAATCTTGTACTGCAGTTATATCTGATCAAATGTACATTATTTTTCTTTAGTGTGGATTAAACAAATAAATTTTTGCTTGGTTGGAACAGCAGCTACGCTAATTATGTCTCTATTTTTTTCTCTGTTTCTGCTGGGATTGACATAACGTGGTAACTAGGATTTACACAAGCTTCAGTCTGGATCCAGACACCTGAGAAGAGATGATGCCACCCCTCAGAGGACCTCAGATGATGCCAACCCGGAAACAAACATACAGAACTACCACATTTTGCTATAAGTTTGATTGCATCATATGATAATTGCTGTTAATAGTGTTCATTGTCGGTTTGATTACATCTTTAATTGATTTTTCCATATATTTCTGCCATATGTACATTAACTGATAGTCACCACTGATAAGTTATCACTAAATATTGTAGAAACTTAATTTGCTGTAAAGTTGCTTTGCAACGATTTGTATCATGAAAAGCACTATACAAATAAACTTCAATTGAATTGAATTGAAGGGATCTATGTCAGAGAGGGGGCAACCTGTGGCACCCGCGTCCAGACCTCTGGAAACTTAATGTCTGGTCCCTGGACGGGACGTGGAGGTTCTAGTTGACCTACCCCAGGAGGTAGTTGACACAATCACTTCGGCGAGAGCACCGTCTACGAGACACGCTTACGCCTTGAAGTGGAACCTGTTCGTTGAATTGTGTTCTCACGAGACGAACCCAGGAAGGTCCAATCCGAGTCATGCTGTTCTTTCTGCAGCAGGGTGTGGTTGGGCGAAGATTGTCTCCCTCTACTTTAAGTTACGTGCTGCAATTGCTGCCGCACGACCCCTTGATAGGGAAGTCGGTGGGGAGCCATTGAACTGGTCACAGGTTCCTTAGGGGGGCGAAGAAGGCTCAAATCCTCCACGGCCACCTTCGTACCTCTTGGGACCTGTTATAGTGCTCAGAGCACGTACAGCAGGGCCCATTTGAGCCTTTGCAGACAGTCGAGCTGAAGTTTCTGTCAATGAAAACTCTGCTCCTGCTTGCACTGGCCTCAAGAGGGTAGGGGACCTGGGACATTTCGTCGTCGACGATTAGATGCTAGAGTTTGGGCGGCTACTCCCAGTAATCCTGAGGCCCGGCCCGGCTATGTGGCCAGGTTCCCATATCCTTCCCCCCCAGGACATAAGTGGTGAGCTACCAGTGCTGCCCACGGGAGGATGGCAGAACCCAAGCCTAGCTTTGCTTTGTCCCGTAAGAGCATTGAGATGCTACGAGACAGGACGCAAAAGATCAGGACTCAGGACCGCTCTTGTCTGTCGGAGGCCGGCAGAAGAGAATGCCATCTCTAAGCAGAGGATGGCCCACTGCATAGTAGATGCCATCAACCTGGCTTATCAGGACAGGGTGCCCTGGCCCGTTCAGGTGTGAGCTCAATTACTAGAAGTGTTGCATCATGCCTGGGCGCGGCTCGGGCCGATATTTGTAGGGCTGCGGGCTGGGTGACCCCCAACACGTTTGCTAGATTCTGTTGCCTTCGTGTGGAGCCGGTATCTTCCTGTGTTCTCACCTCAAACGGGTAGAGCACTGAGAGGCCCCGGCTTCGGGTCGGCTTGCTAAAACTGCTCCAGAGAGTCCATATCGTAGACCCTGTCGAGCTCCCCCGACCCCTCGGCAGCTAGACATGGCAGAGCATCCGGTGCCAGGCCCTCACTCGATGAATCCGTGAGAACCGGTAGAGGGCTGGGTTCCATATGTAGAGACCTAAGTGGTTCCATATGTGTAAAGTCCACGGTATAGAATAAGAGGCCGTGTTTCCCCGGCAGACTTCTGCTATTTTCAAGAGGGTTACAATCACCTCTAATCATCCATATGCACCTAAACGGATGTCATATATGTAAGTGCTTCCAAAACCTCCTTCGGGAAGGATGGGCTTCCGAAGTTCTGTTCCAAGTGGACCGGTAAGTTTCCAGGTATATCCAGTCTATGAGGGTTAGGCCATTAGCAGCTTAATAACGTCTTCTTATGGTAAGGCCCGGCCTACGCCAAAAAGAAGGGGTGTAGGTGGCTTCCACAGGACACTGGAAGGGGCCATATCCGTGCCACTTTGGTAGGGAACCCAATTCGTCGGTCACCAACGTGACGTCGAGAGTGAACGACTAAAAGGGAACGTCTCGGTTACGTATGTAACCCTCGTGCCCTGAAGGAGGGAACGGAGACATCAAGTCCCGTCGCCACAGCTGCTGTACCACCACTGAGCAGCCAGGTCACCGGCTCGGCTCCTCAGCAAAAACCTGAATATGTGCTGCATCTGCTGCCTACTTATACTCACGCTGTTATCAGCGGCAGCTGGATGCAATAATTTCATGCCAATGTGCATTGGCTCGTTTTAGTTTACACTCGAAGTAGATTGGTTCCTCTAAGCGAGATCCCAATTCGTCGGTCACCGACGTGCCGTCTACGTTCCTCCTTCAGGTAGGAGGGTTACATAGTAACCGCAGACGTTACGCGTACAGTATCAAATTTGCAACAGAAACACTTTAGCAAGGGTCTCAGTTGCTCTTAATTTAGTGCATACGGTCTGAGACACGGATTGAGCTTAACAAGGATTTTCATTTTTATCAGTTTATCTAACTCATGACTCACCTCAGGGTTATTCATAAAACTAAAATGATAAAAAAAAAATGTTATTAAAATAATGTTTTATTTTTTACGTCCTGTGTGTGTGCGTGTATAACTATATATATAAAATATTACACACTTACCACTTATATACATTTTAACCTGGCAGTATGAAATAGGTTTCGCGAAGCACTAAATAAAAATAAAATATTTAACTCTGATCAACATTAGTTTTAATCTTCTCCCCATGTTACTTCCGTTAATGAACTAAAATACAAAATATTATACTATTTTTAAAAAATCGAAACACTAAATAAAACTACATTTAAAAATAATAACCATAGATGGTATAATGAAACAAAAAAACATGCCAAAAGTGTAAATCACATGGCCAACCAACATTCAATTGAAGTCACAACCACCAGCTCTTCCAACCTATGCTAAAAACATAGTCTTAAAAATTACTAAATGAACAACCTTTGTCGGTCAAACTAATACATCTGTTTGACCAATACAGCCTTGTGTAAATCCTCACTGAATATAATGTGAGTTTAATGTGAGTGGCACTGGGAAGTCATGTATTTCTTCTGCAGACAGAAAAAGCACAGGAAAAGCCGAAAGTGAACAGAATCATATTGAGGGCACGTACAGTGTGGAGTCTTTCTCAGTGATATTAAAAGAAGCTGTTGATGCCCTGTTGTTCACATGTAAACACTGGCTGGGGCTATATGAACACTGGAGCGTTTTGTAGGAAGTCACGGAGCGACTCCTCCGTCGCAGTGATCAGGGTTCACATTCGTTCACTTGAGTACGAGGTGTAGACGGAAAAACCCAAGCGGCACTGGAGGCCTGTTAAGATCGGAGATCCTCACCAAGCAGAGGAGCTCGGCTGAAGCTCTTCACTCTCAATTTTGGAAACCCACATTTGCTGACACTCAGGTAACTTTTTTTTTTCTTATAAAAATGATCTTGATGATGAAATTTGAGTGATTTGTGCTTAGGAAAAGAAAAAAATATCTATAGTCCATAGGTTAAGAAAAATAATCCTGTTGATTTTTCTTACCCCATTTTTCTTGTTTCAAGCATAAATGGATTTTTAAACTATTAAAAACATTTTTGTTCACTGAAATAAAGCTAAAATAAAATAAAAATATTAAATGAAAAACAACCATGTGATTTTTTTAAATAACTGAAATTATAATTAAAAACAACATTACAAGGGAATAAACCTAAATAAACAATGAAATGATACATTGAATACTAAACCTGTGGTAGCGCCTACAAAAAACAAAAAAATAATAATCTCACTTCGATTTTTGTCATTCCAGGTACCCACCAACGTACTGTGGTAGCACGCAGCAGTCCAAGATACAGGATTAACTGGGGCATGTAACCGACTCTACATATGACAGCTTCTTGTTTCTTCTAAAAATGGGGTGTGCCCCCAGTGAAGCTTACTGCGGAACAATGATACGAAGGAAAAATATATTTTAAATTAGAGGAGTGAGTAGGTGGAAAAAAATTATATTTTTGCCAAACAAGATTTAAAATGATTATCCACTAAATGCACCTGATTTAAGAATGTTTAGATATTTGATCTGTAAAACACAAAAACAAAATTAAAAAAACCTGAGTTTGCTTGTGATATTTGGGTTCGCTGAATTTTGATCTACATGATTTCTGTACACACTAATAGACTTAATCTTCACGAAATGTTGATTTTTGATGGTGTTTCTAGGCTGGGTCAGCTGATTTGCTGCTGCGGTCATATCCTGTCAGACAGAAATGAGAAGTCTGTGTTGAAGGACCAAAGGATCAGTCCTTATTTCCTCTGAGACAAACTATTGAGCAGGAGCCGCTCGGAGATGTTTGCTCTACTGTTCGTCTGTGGAATCCTGTTCGCTCAAGCTCAGGGTAAGAAAACCAGTGCTCATCTTACTGTAAGATCAAAACTACAGAGGAGATCTAGCTCACTTCTCAGTTATTTCTCTTAGAAGGCAAACAGAGACCTTTGCTGAAGTCCTACATGTGTCTCTAGAGTTTCAGAAGAATCTCAACAGTGTCTCCAATTGTGCTCGGATTTACAAAGATACATTCAAAAATCAGAGCTCAAACATTTCTCGCCAGATGATCTGAGCTGCTCTTCACATTCATTTTACGTGATCCCAGCTAACAGGGAACATTCTCTCGTTTACTAATGTTTTTTAAAAGTTATATAAATGTTTGGACAAAGCTGGACAGTGTATGAACATTTGAGTAATATATTTGAGGGAAGCCTTCTCATTACATTGAGTGAAATCATTGTTAGAACAACATTCTGGAACGTCCTCATGATGTTATTTTTACTTGATGAACATTCGAAGAACTGTTTTGTAACCTTTAAATAACGTTATAAGTACAACAAGAAAACTAGACATATTTACATTCTTAAAATAAACATTCAAGTAGCATTATATTTTAGGTAAAAAAAAAATTATATATTAGAACGTAACCTTTATGTAATGTTTTTATCATGGAAATGATGGACATTTTAATGTTCTCAGAACATTTAAAATAAACGTTCAAGTATCGTTATGTTTGGATAAAACTAAAAGTAGTAGAACATTATAAGAAACGTTTTTATAGCCTTTAAATAACGACAGGAAAACTGGACATTTTAATGTTTTAAAAACACATTGTTCCAAAAAGATGTTCCAATATATGTTCCATTTTGCTAATGTTCCAATTAAGTTATAAAAAACCGTTATTTTATGAATGAATGTTAAAAAGTTGTTCAATATCTTGCATTTCTAAGTGATATGGATGAAAATAGGTTTATAGGTTTGAGAGTTTATGAATCTAGTAAGAAACACTTTCCTATAAAATATGAAGTCTGTTCATAACTCAATTTGGGGGCTTTTTATGAGTTTATTATTTTTAGTGCAACTTGTTAGATGCCTGCGAGCACAGTGTGAGTTCTCTAAATATTCTTATTTGGAAAAACAGAGAAATATGATTCAAAATTACAATAACATTGAATAAAAGTGGCGTCGTTCCTCAACATTTCTGTCTTGTTTTCCAGTACAAACATCTAAACAGGTCTTAAATCACAATACATTTAATGAAAGATGCAAAATTCCACCAAATAAAAATAAAAAAATATATATCTCTTATAATATCTATAGATATATAATTGATTTAAAACAAGAACAGATATCATAGTACTTGTTTTCCATTTAAATTAACTTTTCTGAACCTGATGGCAGATATTTATTCTTGCTTTAGTAATAAACAAGCTTCTAATTCTGTGTCATTTTGCATCTCAAGTAAATGCATATTGATTTGCACTAGAAAACAAGTGAAAGAAACATCTGAAAAAGCTAAAATGAGTAGTGTATCAGGCTCTAAGTTTATGTCAGCGATTTCACTTTTAATAGCTAAAAAACCTATATCACCATTAAAGTAAAATAGCTGAAAACTAGATAGAAGTTATGATAAAACAATGTTCATTTTAAAAGCGAAATGTTAAATGACACCTAGAGGTTTTGCATAGGCTGAACCTTTCAAATTACTGAGGAAGAAATCAGTTATACCCTCAAAACTCGGCTGTTGGCGGAATTTGTGGTCCCGTCACCACCTTAAGTTGATTAAATTGGATGTGAAATTCTTCAGATAGCTTGTGAAAAGAGTTTGAAAATGATGGCGGGAAATCTTAATGATTCCATTCGTGCTTTAGATAGGACAGCAGAAAGTGAGCGGAAGAGCCGATGTTTGGGTGATTGCGCGTGCAGACACGATAACATGTCTCGAACCACACACACACACACCAACACTCACACACACACAAACACACCCACACAACCCCCACCACCACTCCCACCCATCCCACACCATCACCCCACCCACACACACACCACAACACACACACACACCAGACACCGCCAGCTCGCGCCCATTCTTCTCAGCACTCTTCACCCTAGCACACCCAGCCTATTCACAGTTTTAGCTGTTCTATGGTGTGACCAGAGATTGACACCCCACGTTTCATGACGTAACTCACTGTTTCGCTGTAAAGAGCGCCGGGGTATGAAGTTGTGTGTTGGTTTAAAGGAGTAGTCACCCAAAACGAAATTTGCTGAAGATGTCCCCACCCTCCGGCCAGCCAAGGTCTGTGGCTAGTCATGAAAACAGATTTGGAGAACGTGCATACATCCCTGTTCCAGCAATGAGGCCTCTGCCCGTGAACTGGGTTGCCGTCAGAATGAGGAGTACACAGTGCTTTAAAACCCATAATCCCACAACCGACACATCCACAACAAGACTCCAGGCACATCAATTAGACTTGTGATAGTCGATAATAGCTGCGAAAGTTTTTGAATACCATCCATACAAGAGTTTTAAACTCTTTTAGCTTATGGCTAAAATATGACGAATAATCAACAAGTGCTTCCTCGCCAGCTGAAAAAGTGCCCCCTCCCCTTTGTCCTCTCACATCAAACTACACTGTTTTAGGACATGTTTTTGCTTATAACACGGTGCTAATCGTGCAGGATATCTCTCCTGTTCAGACAAGATGACACTTTTTGGACAACACTTTATGGAAAGGACTCATATTTTAGCAACAGTTTGAAGTTAAAAACATCTTGATGGATTCGTTTCTTACAAACATGCAGCTTTTCAGTCACAAAGCCTTTAAGGAAGAATGACTGTGACGTGGATTGTAGTGATGTTTTATAAGCGTTTGGATTCTCATTCTGATGGCACATTCACGCAGAGCCGCCATGGTGAGCAAGTGGTCATGCTCATGGCATCCAAAATTGTGATGTGCAGAAACAAACTCATTTACATCATGGATGGCCTGATGGTGACTACATTTTAAGCAAATATTCATTTCTGAAAAATCTGAAAGTGAACTTTGTGAACCAAGATATAGGTGGTCAGATTTTGTGTAAAAAAACCAAGGGAACTAGTTAAGCACACACTATTACAGTGAATGGTTTGTGGTTTTACTGCGGGTAAATCTAGGTTAAATATACAGAATATAATAATTCTTCAGCTGTTTCTGTACTGTTCAGCAATGATTTTCAAGGGGTCATATGATGCTTTTTAAAAGATAATTATTTTGTGTATTTGGTATAACAGAACATGTTGACATGCTTTAATGTTCCCCCCCACAACACATTCTTTTTCAAATCCTGTACATTATTGTAGGTCCTCTATGCCCAGCCTCTCTCAAACGCTTAGTTTTCTAAAAAGTCCCTCCTTCCGACAAGCACAGACTGCTCTGATTGGCCAGCTGACCCAGTGCATGGTGATTGGTCCCGTTTTGCCGAACACCATAAGCACTCGTCGGAAATGTAACGCTCTTTACCATAATCGCGAGCTTCATCTTCCAAAATAAATGTAAAGACAGAGCCCGAAAGGTGAACAGACTCGAGTGACAGACACCGTGATGAAGCTGCTATGTGTTTGCAGTACACAAGCCACGGTTAAGCCAGCTGACTCCACTGTGATGTGACCGTCTCTCTCTCTCTCACACACACACGGTGCGCAAAATGCCGCCTGAAAGTCAATAGCACGATACTAAAACTATACAAAACAGTTCGCTGATCAGAAGCGCCAGATTGTATAGCAAACGTCGAAATTAACTCCTCTATGGTCACGAAATCGGCGACCATAAAAATCATCGCTGGGTTGTGAAGTGATCTTAAAGATTCCTAAATGAATCTACTTCTTGAAGGCCAAATAAAGTGCTTTTGCTTCGCCTAGAAACACAGTGTCTCCCTGACATGACTGCATAAACACTACTGCTGTTCCTGAAACCAAACCTTCTTTCTCTGCATGCACATTTGGGCAGCATTATGCAAATCTTTCCACATAGTGAGGTAGACACGTGTAGGCGTGTTAGAACGAGCCGTTTAGGTAGGCGTGGCGAAGAACTTTTAACTTTTATAAAGAATATCTCTTTTTGATACTTTAGTCTTTGCAACTTCAGGGAGCTTATCTATGCACAATCAGCTTGTAAAACTACAAAGAGAAAGGAAAACTTGAAATAGCATAATATGACCCCTTTAAAATATATTGATCATTATGAAGTGTGCAGTACGCAGTCCATTAAAGTTTGCACACAGCTATGTGCTGAATTAAGTCAGTCACCTTTATTATTGCACTTTATAAATACAGATTATTTATTGCGTTCACAGAAGATTACTAGGAAAAGACAGGTCTATTGCAAAATCCGCGATTATGAAATGACCTCGACTACAGAAAAAACTAGACGTCAAATATTGATTAGTTTATCAATGACAAGGAAGTCTGTGGACATCCAGAGGGCCTGTGCAAATGAGAGCAGGAAAACTGCGTAGTTTGGTGGTTTGTCAGATGGGGTGGATCGAGTGAGGAGTTTCAAGTGATCTATTGGTGAATCTGAAATTTATGCGATGGCTGAGGGATGAGAGGTCAGAAAAGTTCAAAAGGTCATTATTGTGGAGTCCATCAAAAACATCCATTGTTAGCAACTCATTTTACTGAATTGTTTTCTCTATAATGAATATGGAGTACATTATGTGTTAACACCTACTGTATAATATTTGAAACACAGTTTCTAAGGCCTCTTTTGTGCTGTCGTCTGATTACTAGTTTCAGACCTTTTTAGCAAGAAACGGGTCTTTAGGTTGACTTGCTACAGCTAAAAATCCCCCCCCCCCCCGTGAGAATCAAATAAGATCACCAGGCTTTTGTTTGCAGAAGCTTTACTTTCTACTTTTTTTTTTTTTTTACTTACGTTTATTTGTTCATCTCTCAATTGTCATTACATTGCACTGCATTATATGTTTTGATCATCTAACTATGCGTTTAAATATCACCTTACTAAGACATTTCATTGGAGATATAGAGTGACGACTGATATTTTTATCATTTTATGTTAGTATCTGTTATACGTATGCTCTACTCATGATACATCACTAAATTTCATCAACTTTTGGCCATATAAAAATCAGCATCTGCACCAAATTGCTTATTTTTTGCTCAGTTTGAGCCTCTGAATAAAATGAGCTGTTTTTTCCTCAGTATTCTCACTATATCAGACTATACGAGTCATAAAAACCTAATGGATCACATGATACAAATGGCTGTCTTTTTTTGTTCAACAAGCTGTTCCATTTCAAAAAATGAATTTTCTGACTATTATTTGATATGTCAGGCTTCCCGTCTGTGTTTTGATTGGCAGGTTGGTCTGAGCCGCGGATCAGACTGAACTCTGGAGCTCCGGTCGGTACGGATGTGATTCTTGACTCTGGTTCTCCTCTTCATCTGATCTGTGAAGGCGATGCTCCGGTCACATGGCTTCCCCGACTGGCCAGACACAAGCGTTTCATCTCCAAGGAGGTCGGAAATGTCCGGAGTTTCCGTGTGAATATAGCCACGGCGGATTTTACAGGAACATACAAGTGCGTCTATATGAGTGGAAATGATTCAAACGAGTCATCTTCGGTTCATGTGTTTGTCAGAGGTGAGTGAACACTTTCAATGCTTTCATATATCTGCTTCTGAACTAAACATGCTTTACAAATGCAGAAACAAGATCTCAAAGATCTGTGTTGGTTGCAGATCCCCGAATTCTCTTTGTCTCGCCGAGTACATCTCTGCGTTATGTGCGGAAAGAAGGTGAAGATCTGACGCTCCCTTGTCTTCTGACCGACCCCGACGCCACGGACTTCACCTTCCGCATGGATAACGGCTCAGCGGTGCCCTACGGCATGAACGTGACCTTTGACCCCAAAAAGGGCGTCCTGATTCACAACGTTCAACCTGGATTTAACGCCGACTACGTTTGCAGCGCTAGAATCAGAGGGGTTGAGAAAGTGTCGAAGATATTCTCGATAAACATCATTCAACGTGAGTTTCATTGAAACCCTAGTGTGCTTTCGTATGAATCAAAGAATAAAAGCTCCAGACTGAAACATTTTAGAATTCTGTGATTTCGCAAACCATTCCAAAGACAAACATTTTCGAATTTCAAACAGTTTGAAATCACAACATTTTCCAAATGTTCCAGTTCATTATTTTGCCGAAAGAATAATGTAAAGGCTTTGATGAAAAACTAATAATCAATTCAATTGTAAAATAGATAAATAAATAATTTTAACATAAAAGCTCATTTAAATTAAACCCTTACTTAAAACAATTAAATGTTTTTATTTGTTTACCTGCCTGCCATCAACCAACATCAAAGAACCATGAACGTGTAAATGTGTTATTGAGATATTAACTTAAAATCTTATTCTACTTATGTAAATATTGAATATTTTTTGATTTCCCCATTTTTTTGTATAAACACACGTCTAATTCTCATCTGTAACACTATATAACTAAAATGTATCAATTAATAAAGATTATATATATCTACACACCAAGGTAAAAGATTTAGGAGGTCAAAGGGAGTGTTGGCCTCCCTGAGGCACAACCATTGCTCATCCATAACTATAACAAGAATATTAAGTAAAAAAACGCTACTCATTTCATAAATCCTAACTTTGTGATCACGGCTTAGTTTTTCCACCGTAAGTGTTGCTGAATAGAGCCAAGCGAGTAGCAAACTGTGGGAAGGAGAGATTGTGAGAGATGATTTCAGACAGCGCCCACGAAACACCCAAACTTTTACTACAAGTCCTGGACCACTCCCTAGAAGGTACGACAGTGCCCCAAACTATGACACCGCCCAGCTGGTTTTCCCAATTGATATATCCGAAATGTTTCTTGCAGCAGCAAATCAGACATAGTAGAATGCTTTTCTGAAGGATACGTGCCACGAAAGGACTGTTTTCTTGAGTAATGATGCTGACAAATTTCAACTGTGTCACAGGACTAAATTGACATTTACAATATATCACATAGACAAAAATACTTTAAATAGGAACTAAGTTCCCATATTTGCTTCTTACTGTAGTTTTGTTTGTTACACAAATGCGTCTTGTTGCGCAGAGGGAGCCTTGTTTTTCTCCGGTTTCATTGCCAGCCTGCCCCGAGCAGAAAAGCGAAATCGACTGATGGGGAAGAGGATCGTTTGGCCCCCGGCGCATATGGTCCTACGGCTGTTCGCCTTCTGCTTCGGGGACCACCACCTGACGGGGTCCAGAACGAGGGCCGGCGCCAACCAGCTCCCCGACATACCTGTGTCTGTGGGTGGAACCGGGAGGCCCATCCGCCTGTGCCCCCCCTGCTGTCGCGTCCCCGAGGCGGCTGGTAGTGTGCTGAGCGCTCGCTGCTAGCTGGCTCGCTCGTCTCGAGGCTGGATGCTCGCTCGATCGCTCGTCGCTTCCGCTAGGCTAGAGGCTGGCTGGCGCTCGACTGGCTGGCCTGGATGTCGATCGCTGCTACTCGATCGTGCTCGCGCGTCGCTCGCTCGACTCTTCTCGCCGGAGCGCTAGCTCGCGGATGGCTGCTCGAGGCTCGCGTAGGGCCGGCTGGATGTGCTGGCTGGATCGTAGATCGTCGAGGAGCAGATGGCTAGGATCGCTCGATCGCTAGCTACGCCGCTCGTCGATAGCTCGCTCGATGCCGATCGCCCGCTAGCTAGCTCGACCCGCTATTGCGCTCGAGGCTGGCGGCTGGCGGCGGGTGCTAGACTCGATCATGCTTCGCTCGCTAGCGCAGACAGCAGAAGCCAGACACCGACAGACAGCCGACCGCAGCTAGCCCGGCCGCCAGACAGCCAGACCGACAGCCGGCCCGACCGGCGACGAAGCCGCCCGCATCGCTAGGATAGATCGTAGCGTATGGCTGTGGATAGCCAGCTCAGCCGGACCAGCCAGTTGCTCGCTCGCGCTAGAGGGTGGAGGAGGCTGGCGGCGGCTGGCTGGTGGGGCTGGCTGGCTAGCTCGCTCGCGGCTGGATCGCTAAGTTAGCTAGCTGGCTGGCTGGCTGGATGGCGGGTGCGGGCTGGCGAGGCTGGTGGCTTAGCTGGCTGGATGGTCTGGCTAGATGTGTGGCTAGCTCGGGCTGCTCCTATAGATTCCTATCGTAGGCTGCTCGACTAGATCGCGGCCTGATCGATCCCGATCGCGGATGCCGCTAGCTCGCGTGATCCGTCGCTCGCTCGCTCGTAGAGGCTGTCGCTGCTAGCCTCGATAGCTAGGCGGATGCTTAGATAGCTCGCTGCGGCTGCTCCCTCGTCGCTAGCTGCGGCTGCTCCCCCGCTCGTCGAGGATGCTCGATGCTTTGTTTTCGGCAGCTGCTGGCGGATCGCTCGTCGCTCGTCGATCGCTCGATAGATCGCTCGCTCGCGGCTGTCGCTCGAAGATAGTTCGGGGCTGATCCGCTCGCTCGCTATGAGTCGATCGCTAGCAGATCGATAGCTAGCTCGCTGCTCGATGTGTCTGGCGCCTGCATCGTCGGTGCTGGCTGCTAGGCTTAGATCGATCGATCAGCTCGCTCGATAGAAGAGGCGATTGCCTCGCTAGCAGCTCGAGGCTGCTCCATAGCTAGCTAGGAGGATGTCGATCCTGCTCGCTGCTGGGATGGCTCGATAGCTAGGATAATCGAAGCTGTCGATCGATCGATAGACGATAGTAGTTAGATCGATCGAGGCTGCTAGATAGACTGTAGAGGCTATGATTACAGAGAGATAGCTAGATCGCTAGATGCACAGACGCGTAGATAGGCGATCGATGCCTGATGGATGATAGAAGATCGCGCCTGGAATGATAGATGATGATAGATGCTAGACCAGATCTTGACGATAGAGATGCTGGAGGAAGGGATGATAGATAGACGGCCGGAGTACGGACGGATAGATAGCTAGATGAGAGAGAGCTGATCGATCGATGATAGATGAGGATGCTAGTCTCGATAGCCAGCAGGAAGGACGGACGACTGAAGAGATAGTGATGATAGTGGAAGACGGATGGTGATAGATGGATTGAAAGCAGATAGCGGAGGATGGCATGATGGATGGATGGATGGATGATTGATAGATAGATAGATAGACAGACAGACTAGACAGACAGACGATATTTAATTTTATTATTTAAACAACATTTTATTTATTTATTTATAGGGTTAGGGTTAGGTTAGGGGTTAGGGTTGTCGTTAATTTCCATTAACACTATTAAAACACTGATTTGTGACAGACGAGCCGTACATTCGACTCTCCCCGAAGCTCTCGTCTAAACTCACTCACCGCGGTCTGTCCATTGAGATTAGTGAAGGCGAAGATGTGGATCTCAGGGTTTTGATCGAAGCGTATCCACCGCTGATCTCACACCAGTGGGAGTCTCCAACATCCCACAATGCCTCACTCCCAGAGAACAGGTTTTACAGCTATAACGACAGGTCAGTCTAAAACCGCGCACCAGATTGGCAATTCCGTGAGCGACTGTGATTGCTTTTTTTACGGGATATGTTGAGGTCACTGTGAGGGTTGTGAATCTATAGGTACGAGGCGCTGATGTTCCTCAAGAGACTGAACTTCCAGGAAACCGGCCGCTACACACTCCACGTCAAGAGCAGCAGGAAAAATGCCTCCATTACTTTTGATATTAAAATGTACAGTAAGTACAGTTGCAAATTATTACAAAAATTATATTTTGTCATTCCTTTATTAGTACATTTTATAGTATTTATATGGTTATTTGTGATTAGTTTTTAAATTTTATAAATAGAGATTTATGTATGAATGTATGTATACTTTGAGCGTTTTTTATATTTTTTTATTACTGTTCCAGAGTAAATTGAAGTTTTAAGCTTACCAACCGTTTTAATTTTTTCCCACAGACTTCAGTCTGTAAAAGCAGGTTAACATTAACCTTAAGGTAACATTTTACGATCAACTTTCATTAAATATTATTACTGGGACTGAGATCATGAACAGTGCAGTTTTACAAGTGAAGAGATTATTGGTTTTTTAATTGTACGTATTTTTACATGTTATCAGTATGTTTGTTTATTTTATATTTACTTTTATTGTTTTATATTACGTATGTTCCAGATGAATGTAAAGAAAAGTTAAGTAAAATTAATCTTAACATTAAAATCAAAAGTTGTATCGGTTAATATTGTTCAATGAACCTGAGATCAATGTATTCAATCAATGTATTGCAAATTTTTAATGTTAATTAAGGCAATAACTAATAAGACCTTTTTTGTAAAGTGTTACCAGTTATTCCTTAAAAATGTTCTCTAAATTTGTCTAAATCATCTTTTTTAACCTTGTTCTTCTGTCCATACATTTAAAACACAATAAACATGGAAAATGATGTTCATAATAGTATATTTTATATAACTTTGCACAGACAATGTTAACACGCGTTTGTGTCTGTATTTTCAGCTCCTTGTATATTTGGGCCTGTTTGCTTCCATTGCAAGTTCATTACTCCAACTGCAACACAAAAAAAATGAGAGGAAATCAATGCTGCTGATAGAGCTAAACTTTCTGAACCCAGAACCTGTAAAGAAATCAAGTAACATTTCCTTCTGAAACATTAAAGCTGATTCTGTTTCACAGCGAAACCCGTAGCGACGGTGAGATGGGAGAACGTCACCACTCTGTCGTGCAGGTCCTATGGATATCCAGCTCCCAGCATCCTTTGGTACCAGTGCACAGGAATCAGAACCACGTACGTCATTATATCTGACACTGACAGCCTGTTATGAGCTCAAAACCAACATGACTTTAAAATCAAAACCCATTTTACTTTTGAAATGCACATTTTTGCTTCTATGATTTATCAGTGCACATTATTCTAGCCATCATACAGAGGCACTTTCCACCATCCGGTCAATTCCTCAGGTCATTCCCTACAGCCTTTTCAGTGAAAAACTCTTCTGTAATCAGATGCATCTTTCTTTCCTCTTTAAAGAACCTATAACCTTTTTTACCCTATTTTAAATAATGAATCATTCAGACTCATTATTATTGGGAAGATTAGACATTTTAACCAGACAATTTTTTTAGATTGTACTAATCACCTCAAAGACACAGATGCTATGCAACACTTAACTTGTAACCAGGAAAATAAAAGTTCTTGTGATTTAAAATCAGTAAATTACGCAAAAGAAGTCAATGAATGAAAACAATCAAATGTAACATCACAGGCAACTCAAACAGCAGCCAATATTGTCTAATTTGATGATGCAGAGATAAATAAAAATTTAGAAAAACTCATATTTTTCCACTTATATTTATGTATCAGCTTATCAAAATCAAACTTTTGGCGTTAATAACAAAAATAAGTATTTCAAATGTATCATTTAAATGATTTAAACATCGGCAAATATTTAATATAATCTGAAAATGAGTCCAAAATATGGTCAAATGCTCCATTTAATGTACTTTACACTTTATAAAATCAGCTTTCTGTTTGGATTCAGGAAAGACGATTTTAATAAATATTTTATACGAAACATATTCAAAATAAGTACCATAAGACAGATGCAGCAGAAAACATCTGACTCATGTTTGCATTTTCTTCTGTCTGGGAGATTAGGCATAAAATCATGTCATGCATCTGGAAACGAATTTTTTTGAACAGACGCAGTTTTTTTTCTAGTATTGGATTTGTTTGGCAGATATAATGCAGAACAGTGTAATTAGTGCAGATTCTGGATTGTCTAAAATGACTCTTTCAGCAGGAGCAGCTTTGATTATTGTCGTATTGAAGTTGTATTTGATTATTATTGTTTTTTTATGTGTTCACCAGCTGCCCAGAAAACTCCATGGGTCTTCAGCCCCTCCAGACGCAGACGCTGGCATTTCATAAGGATCCGTACGGCTCGGTGGGTGTGGAGAGCGTCCTGACCGTGGGACCGTCCAACCAGAGGATGACCGTGGTGTGTGTGGCCTTCAATCTGGTGGGACAAGGCAGCGACACCTTCGCCATGGACGTCTCCGGTAAACAAATGCTTTAGACGGTTCTTAGAAAGAACACAAGCTGATCTCCCTGGTGTATTGATCATGTGAGTGTGTTTTTGTCTCAGATCAGCTCTTCACCAGCGCTATGTGTGGCTCTATAGTCGCGATGGTGGTTCTAGCGCTGCTGCTCATCTTCATGATCTACAAGTACAAACAGGTGAGATGGTCACAGCTGCTTCCAAACTCAAATCTGCTTGATCAGCCAAAACGTATTCAAATGAATCCACACTTCTTGTTTTTCACACCAGCTACATGTCACAATTCAGTTTAATCATTTAAATCAGGGGTGTCCAACCCTGTTCCTGGCGATCTACCTTCCTGCAGAGTTCAGCTCCAACCCTGATCAAATCTCATGTACAGATCTTCCTAAGTCAAATTTATATGTATATCACAATTCACATTGTTTCAAAGCAGCTTTACAGAATAAAAGCTCCTTTGTCCTTTGTGAACAGTAAATGAAATTAAACCATCCCTGTTGACTCTATTGACACACACGTCCATAAACTCATGAACATCACGTTCTTTTAAATATTTCAAACCTGTTGATTGCACACAGTGAATTACTCCGCAGTATTGTTGATATGTGTGTAAAACCTTTCAACAGCAGACTGAACTCTAGTTTGTGTCTTGCGGTAGAAACCCAGATACGAGATCCGCTGGAAAATCATTGAAGCCACAAATGGAAACAACTACACCTTCATTGACCCGACACAACTACCATACAATGAGAAATGGGAGTTTCCTCGAGACAAACTAAAGCTCGGTTTGTGTAATACAAGATTATGCACTTCAGGAATTTATCAAAGTCTGTGCATTTAGAATGCAGTCACTGATGGAGTGATTCTGGTGGTTGTATGTGCAGGAAAGACTCTGGGAGCAGGAGCCTTTGGGAAGGTGGTGGAGGCCACAGCTTACGGCCTGGGCAAAGAGGACAATGCCACACGTGTAGCTGTCAAAATGCTGAAAGGTCAGAATGCATGACAATTACAAAGAGTACTATAGTATTACCACGGTTTTTTTTGTTTGTCGGTTTGTTTTTAATAGATATGTGCTATGGTAATACTATGGTAATGGAATACTGTGGAACACCGTGTACATTTCACATTTTTCGCACCTATTTTATTTATATTCAGCTAAAACCATGTTTTAAGAGCATTTTGCTAACATTCACATTAAGTTCTGTCATGACAACTCTTGGAGGGATTGGCATGGTAATGTACATGACAATGTTAATGTATTTGGTCTCGGCGGAATTGATCTGCTGCTGCTACTGCCAGTACATCCACAACATGCTGCTGTGAGCATGTAAGAAATACTGCTGCTGCAAATATAACATACATGAAATAACCCCCATATATAACATTAATGAAATTATCCTGTAGCAGATCTATACAGGTGGAGTTGGGGGAAGGTGGAGGGTTTCTGTAAGCAAGCTGCAACGTTACGGCAAGCACATTCTATTTGGAAATGTTGAGGCAGCGAGTCATTGCTACCGATAGAAAGGAAGAACGAGAGGGAAAACAGGAGAGAACCAATCAGCTGTGTCATTAGGTCAGATTGAGTTAGACCTATCGGACTGCGCCATCTAGAGTTTCATGCCAGAACTCTGTATTTATGAAAATGTCAATAATGTTTAAGATTCACAACCTCATTTTTTTGTTTACTTAACATTTCTTTTAGGTTATGTGAATGTTAACGGAACATTCTATTTTATTATTTAAAAAAATATTATTTCAGAATGTTTTTGGAACGTTCAAAATGTTCCGTTTTTTTAATTAAGAATGTTTTCCTTAGTTATGTGAACGTTAGAGAAACATTCCATTCTATCATTTTAAAACGTTAAGAGAATGTTACATTTGAATTTTCTCTCATCATTTAAAACACCCATTTTTTCTATTTTAAGAAGGTGTCCTCTAAACATTATGAGAGCATCTCAAATATCAAAAATGTTCCATAAACATTATTTCAAGAACATTTTGTTCTAACATTTACACAACCTTGAAACATGTTTCCTGTTAGCTGGGATAGCAATTTATACGATACAGATAGTGTCAAAGCAGCTTCCAAGAAATAAACAGGAAAATAACAGCTTGCAAAATTCATCAGTTATGAGACAAATTTAATTTCAGCTGTACAATAGTGTCATTATTCCGATCAGTCCAGTAAATAGAGATAACATCTTCATATAATCGGCATCAGAAACTGAAAAGGTCACTTTGGTCTTTTGATCTTTCTCTGACAAAAATACTTTACAAAGCCAGTAAGTGAGTGAATTGTTGTGTTGTGTTGCATGCTGGGAGCAGCCAGCGCTCATCCAGATGAGCGAGAGGCTCTGATGTCCGAGCTGAAGATCCTCAGTCATCTCGGGCAACACAAGAACATCGTGAACCTGCTGGGCGCCTGTACACACAGCGGTAAGACCATCCAATTGTCTTATTCCATCCTCCAGCTCAGATTGGTTTCAGTAGATGCTTTTTAGATCTAAGCCAGTTTCTACCAGCTTGAAACCATGTAAAAGCATCAGAAACTGGTTGAATGGCTGGATTGTCCTGCAAAAGTTGCTCAATTTTGGTCATTTTTCTGACTCGTTTCCAGGTCCTGTACTGGTCATCACGGAATACTGTTGTCATGGTGATCTTCTGAACTTCCTGCGTAGCAAAGCTGAGAACTTCTTGAATTTCGTCATGATGATTCCGAATCCGGCGATGGATTATAAGAACATCAACACTGAACGAATGTTTCTCAGAAGGTCGGTTTAACAAACACTTTAAAAAACATATGCTTTAAACACAAAACTTAGAATATTTCAGCAGATTAAAAGAAAAACATGCTTTGTAAAACCCCCAAAAATTATTAGTTTTTTTTAGGTAGACTCACGAGTCTTTGCCATTTAAGGTCGGGTCATATTCACAGAAATTTGGCGAAACTTTGTGGATGTCCAGTGATTGTCCAAAATGTCCACTTTTCATTGTCATGAATGTAAAAAGCACTGCTTTCACAAAGAAGTCACTCCATCAATGCAACACATTTGCTAATTCTGAGTGACAAACTTGAACCTGTTGCTAAATCTGTGTGGAGAAATCTTTCACCCTCATGAGAAATTCCTGATCACATGGATTCATGTGATTCACACTGGATTTTGCCAGCATAAATTCGCAAAAAAACGGAAAATGTGACCACAAATTTTGAGTTTATACTTAACTGAAAACTAACAAAATGAGAAAAGTGTTTGATTGTGTTTAATTGAAAGTGCATGTTTTTTTATTATTATTATTTGTTTGTTGTGATTGTCTTACAGTGACAGTGGGATTTCCAGTACTTGCTCTGATAATTATCTGGCCATGAGACCAGCCTCATCCAGACCCACAAACTCTGTTCAGAGTGAGTCACAATCTACTTCCTTCAGACATACGTCATCATAAAACCACACGCCACAAAATGCTACAAATCTGCAATATATGAATATCATATTTTGCTCAGAAACATGTTACGTTACAGAAGCGAAAAGAGTTGAGAAATGGGGTTATTGCAGTTAACTAAAACTAAAAACAATTAATTTTTTTTTACTAAAAATAAATTAATCTATAAAATTACACAATAGAAAAATGTTTTCTGGCAGGAGATCCAAAACAGAGACCGACATAAAAACACACACACAGATCTGGCTACCCCCAACCACACGGAAAAGAACCCCTGCCACGCCACCTCACACCCACACAACCAACCAACTCCCTATTGTTTATTTTATTTCAGCTAGATCACAAGGCCAACTTGATTTACTAAAATTGACAGCATTTTAGTAATAACTAAAAAAATAAATAAATAATAAAATAAAGATGAAAAGAATTATGTCATAGGACTGTGAGATTTAAATCTCAATATTTTGTGAATAAAGTCAAAAGTCTCAAAATATTTTTATTTAATCTTGTATAAGAGTTAATTCTCATATTGCTAGACTTTATTTGCATAAGTATGACTATTATTAAATATTAATACTGTAATTAAATAATGCTATGACTTTATTCTCTTAATTTTGACTTTATTCCCAAAATATATAAAGTTTAATCACGTAGGCCTATAGTAAGACAGACTTTATTTCTCGTATTACTTTGACTTTATTCTCATAATTTTGCCTTTATTCCAAAAATATAACAAGTTTAATCAGATATGAGACTTTATTCTCGTAATTTTGACTTTATTCTCAAAATAATGCGTTTACGTGCACCCTTTTAATGCGATTTTAATGAGTTTGACAATATTGCGATTAAACTTTACCTCATGTAAATGCAATACTTCAATCTAAATAATGAGATTAAGCTCATAATCGCAGCAAGCATATTCATATTAACATAGGTGGTGTACGCCGAATTTAATTGAAATATACAGGCATGTAAACGCCTTTTGTTTTGTTCTCTCTCCGCATTCGTCACTAATCATGCTACGCTGACGTCCTACGTCATCCACCGGAACAGCTTCCCTGCGTACGACACATGCTGGAAGTGAGAGAAAGTGTTTATTATGTTTGAAATATGGATATTTTTCTTACAAAAACGGCATGGATTCGCTACAGGAGGCCTTTATTCACCCCCCGGAGCCGTGTGAGCCACATTTTATTACGGATGCGTGTGCTTTTTTTAACGTGTTTTGGGCTGTTAAAACACCCACCCACTACAATGATAGAGCTTAGAAGTGCCAGGACAATTTTAAAGGGGTCATATGATGTTGCTAAAAAGAAAATTATTTGGTGTAATGAAATGTGTTTATGCGGTTTAAGGTTAAAAAAACACATTATTTTCCACATACTGTACATTATTGTTTCTCCTCTATGCTCTGCCTTTCTGAAACACGTTGATTTTTTAAAAAGCTCATCGGTCTGAAAAGCGGGGTGTACTCTGATTGGCCAGCTATCCCGTGCGATGTGATTGGCCGAATACCTCAAGCGTGTGACTGAAATGTTACACCCCTTTACCATACTGTGATGGAGCGACGAGACGAAAACATTAAAACCCATTATAAATGAGGCATTTGTTGCATCCAGTGGGGACATATTACGGATTATAATGACTTGTACTGTTTTTTTACGTGTTGCGTTGCATTGCGCCGTGTAAACATAAAACCATGTCTGCATTTGTGATCGGAGAAATGACAAACAACAAGCCCTACTCTACACTGCCCAAAAGTCGCGTTTGAATCGTCAGTGGCAAATCCTTTAAATATGAAAACTACTTGCAGTCTGTGAGTCAGAACAGCCGGCATTGTAGTCTAAAGTTACTCTCCCAGAATCAGTAAACAGTCCTCCATAAAATGCTCTGCACAGAAAAAAAAAAGAGGAAAACATCTGGATATTTGGGTTGAAGTGTTCTGGCACAGTGTTGTAAATACAACTTAACCACCGATTTCTAGTCGTGTCCATTTGTGGAAGACCAAACAAAGTAGTTTCGCTTTCACAACGAAACACAGCGTCACACATGGCAGGCTTGAGAACGGCGCAGCCGGCGGATTCTACGAAGGAGCGTCCGGCGGGCTTGCGGTAACCACACAACCCCGGGCTGGACTCCGACGAAGCGGATATCGTCCTCTTTTGGAAGGCCAAACAAAGTAGTTTCGCTTTCACAACAAAACACACAGCGCCTTCACGAAATGGCGGCAGCAACAACAATACTACAGCGCGAATAAAAGTTACACCTTCTTTCTTTACGTAAACATTTGGGCGGCGTTTTTGCCAAGCCTTCCCCAAGTGATGTAGATCGTGGGGCTTGTTAGAACGAGCCATTTAAGTTGACTCTTAACTTTTATAAAGAATATTTCTTTGGATTTGAGACTTTAGTCTTTGCAACTTTACAGATCTTTTTTATGCACCAAGAGCTTGTAACACTCCAAAGAGAAAGGAAAAATTTTAATTGCATCATATGTCCCCTTTAATATAACTCCGATTGGATTCGTCTGAAAGAAGAAAGTCATTGTCATGTGAAATAACTAAAGCTAAAACTGAAGCAAAAAACAACCTAATAAAAATGTCACAACAAAATTACTAATAATCTAACTAGAATTAAAATGAAAACTGAAAATACAAAAATAACTAATTAAAAATAAAAATAAAAAGCTAAATTAGTATCTCAGTGGTGCTAAAATAACAGAACTTTAAGAGACCACAATAAAAGCTGTTCTTCCTCTTGTGCTGCAGGTTCTTCTTTGGACTGTGAGCAGGCTGAGGATTCGTGGCCGCTGGACATGGACGACTTACTCAGATTCTCCTATCAGGTGGCGCAGGGACTCGACTTCCTCACTGCTAAAAATGTGAGTACCTAAAATAAGCAGCCTTCACCAAACACAATGAGATCTGTGTGAGCTCTGGAGGAAGTTACATTCACAAACAATAAATCAATTTAAAGCTCACCTTCATTTAACCGAGAACTGATCAAAAGTGAATTGGTGTCATTTTTCTCTGCAGTGCATCCACAGAGACGTGGCGGCCAGAAACGTCCTCCTCACCAACAGCCGAGTGGCCAAGATCTGTGACTTCGGTCTGGCGCGAGATATCATGAACGACTCCAACTATGTAGTCAAAGGAAACGTGAGCGAACAAACGTCACAAACACTCCACTGAGATTCCAGCTGACAAAAACACGTTTGGCTAATGTTCCCATTACGCATTACGTTCTCTGAATGTTCAAAACATCCATTTTTGTTTTACTAAAAGATTTCTTGGTTATTCGATGAGGAAAAATTCAGTTTTATTGCTTGGTAAGCATTATGGGAACGTTAGTTTGAATGTTCTCTGAATGTTCTGACACAAGTAGTTACATTTCAGAAAAAATGTTCCAAAAATTATGTAAAAACATTTTTGTGCTAATGTTTTCGGGACATTATAAAAGTGTAGAAATTCTATTAACATTACTGGAAGAGAATTAGTTTTAATTGTAGAAATTAGACCCAGTGTGTGTGTGTGTGTGTGTGTGTGTGTGTGTGTGTGTGTAGGCGCGTCTCAGTGAATTGGATGGCTCCAGAGAGTATCTTCGACTGTGTTTTATACGGTCAGAGTGCTACTGTTCTTACGGATCCTGCTGTGGGAGATTTTCTCATTGGGTGAGATTGAAACCCTTATATTACGTTGCGGGTCCATTTGACCTGCATCGGGTTTTAAGGTTTTGTGTTTTTTTCATTGGATTCATGAACAGCATGCGTTTTGACACTTGTGCTTACAATTTCTATTATGATCAAAATATGTTCTTGAGCCGTTTTTGACACCCATTACCTTTATGGCTAAAGGCAGCTGTGCAGAAAATAAAATGACATTCAGTTTATGCATATTCTTTTAATTTCAAGACTTTACACGGCAATTGAGGTGTACTTTTTTATTATTATGGCGCTTCATTCTCTGGGAATCGAACCCATGATCTTGGTGTTGCAAGCGTCATACGCTTCTACTGTTTAAGCTTTGGAAAAGCACACAGAAAAAGTGATAATCCACACACTTTTTCTGTTTAAAATATATTTTTTTTTAAATACTTATAATAATGCTAGAATAATAAATTTTAAAAATAGTTGTGTACCTCACTTTTAGAAATCCCCCTGTTTTCTTTTTTGGAATGTGTGCGCATTCTTCCTGTACACAACTGTTTTTGATATTTTGTTTTATTTATTTATTTTTTTAATTACATGGAATCCAACTGGGGTTAATTTGACTCACAACATCACAATCATACCCAGATTTTAACATAAAAAAGTAATAAAAAAATACACAAACACACTTCTGACAACAAGAAGTTTGTATGGTTTGAAATGTGGTTTCTCTGCTGAGCGCAAAACCTTTTTTAATTTAAATATGAAATCATTTCCAGTCTCCCTGAACCCTTGGTTCTGGTTTGAAGTCTCTGTAACAAATGCATGATTTTCTCTTATCGGAGTAAATGTGTGTGTCTGCAGGTAAAAGCCCATATCCCAACATACTGGTGGACTCCAAGTTTTATAAAATGATCAAATGTGGCTATCAGATGTCCAGACCTGACTTTGCACCTCCAGAGATGTGAGTGAGACGAACAGTATCACACAAACATAATCAATCTTTCACAATTCAGAGTTATAGTGAGGTCAACAAAACTGTGTGAAATAACACAAATGCAAGCGTAAAACAGACGTCATGATCTCAACCATCGTCATGCTCTTCATCATACACTACAGCGAAGAGCACTTCATGTTGCTTTACTGCAGTAGTGTTATTTTAGTATCACTGAGATTCTATTATAGATTGTATTCATATTTTACATTTATATTTTCTGTTTTCACTTTAATTTTAGTTAAACATTGAGTCATTTTGTTTTTTCATACGTGTATAGATTTTAGAAATGTTTGTTTTAATTTTAGCATTTTTTTGTGTTTTTATTAATTATTTCAGTGTTAGTATTTAGTTGTGCTTGTCATTTTTTTTCTTTTTTTAACGTCTATATGGCATTTTACAAATTTTTATTCCAATTTTAGTTTTAGTCATTTTGATTTCTGTTGTAATTTTGATCATATTAGTATAACAGCTAAACTAAATGAAAATAAGAAATGTTACCTTGGCAACGATGCAAAATAAGCTTAAGATTTGTATTTGATTTCATATTGTTTTTATTTATTATTATTATTATTTGTAAAGGCATTCATAACCAGAATTTTCTCCATTGGCAAAGGCATTCATATTAGTCTCTAAAACTAAATTCAAGCATTTAAGCAGGAACTTTTAGATGAAAAGTTTTTAAATATCAGTAGTCTAGTTTGTCCAAATCTTTGATCGTGTGTGTGTAGTGTGTAGTTTTATTCTCATCACATCACGACACATATGAATCTTTCTAGAGACTCGCACAAATAGAAAAATAAAACCCATGAAAAACAGCATGAGATAATGAGTTCTCAACAGTGGCTGATGTTGACTGATTTTCCATGCACAGCTCTGATTCAGATCCAGTCGTTCTGCTGCTTTTTTGTTAAACACATGATCTGACGGCAAGGCCTTGATTTTCCACACATTTCATGCTCGTCGTCTCTCTCTGCAGCGACTTTACTGAACTTCAGTATCTCTGCATGAGAGTAGCAGAGTAAAGATTCATAAACCATCACTATTTTATCCCAGTCCTTCCACTGTTGGTTTAAAAATACTGACTTTGTTGAGCAGTGTTTTTCATTGAGCATCGTAATTTGGTGCTTCAGTGCTTTAAAACAACTATTTCAACTATAAAGAGTGGATCTGAAACATGGTGATAACAGTATTTTAATGATTTTGTTACAAAACTAGAAGAGTGTGTTAATTGCTTCAGTTTACGCTGCAGGAAAGTGACCAATGTGACCAAAAAACAGCAATCGAGTGTTTAGTCACGCTACGCTCGACTCTCTACAAAAACCCCTGTTATGAGAAACGGGCCTCATTTCACCTCAGAATACAAAGAAAAAAATCTGAAATTATATATATATTTTTTCGTTTTTGCACTAACACAATGCAGCAATTGAAAATAGAGGCTTGATTTTCCATATACAAGATATTCCTATTTCTATCTTTTGGTTTTTGCGGTGAAAGTGATAGTAAAGCACATGATGCTGTGTTCAGGTACACCATCATGAAGATGTGCTGGAACCTGGAAGCCGCTGAGAGACCAACATTCAGTAAGATCAGTCAGCTGATCGAGAGGATGCTGGGAGACACAGAAGATCAACAGGTACATCACTCTGATAGATGGATATCATCTGTCTATCAGTATCCACCTTATGTTTCACTGTGGAAGTAAGATATTTCCAGCTACATGCCCATAGCTTGGTAGATAACTAGAAGAATAACAAAGTGCAGTAAACTATTTGTGCTACAAACCATTATGTTTGTAATTCCATTTTTTTGTTTTGTTATAAAAAAATATGATAAATCAAAGCAGCATAACCGACCGATTTTATACAGCTAACATAACTGGAAGTGAATGACACTGGAAGCCACACACATCCAAGATACAAATGGCCACGCTGCTCGTATGAAATAAATATATATAAAAAAAAAAATATTAAATAACGTGGATACACCATAATCAGTGAACCAGTACGCCATTATTTTGCATTCTACTTTTGTCTAATTTAGCATTTTTAATTTTGCATTCTACATTTTAATTTAACATTTTAATTTTGCATTCTAATTTTGCATGCTGCGTTTTAATTTAGCATTCTAATTTTGTATTTGCATTTTAATTTTGCATTCTAATTTTGTATTTTGCATGCTGCATATTGCATGCTGCATTTAAATTTTGCATTCTAATTTTGTATTTTAATTTTGTACTTTGCATTTTAATTTAGCATTCTAATTTGCATTTGCATTCTAATTTTGTATTGTGCATTTTTAATTTTGCTTTCTAAGTTTTGTATTTTAATTTTACATTTTGCATTATGTATTTCACATTTTTATCTAATTTTCTGTAAAAATGCCTTTGCAGGCAACTTTTTGCATTCTGATTAGATGAGATGTTAAAAATTTAGATTGATATCACTTTAAGTGCATTGCATTGTGGGATACGTTATCTCACACAGTGTGCATGCTGTACTATTTGAAAAATATAGTTGGTCATCCATATATTCCAGAAAAAACGTGTACATACTGCAGGATTAGTTCAAGTGTGTGTGTGTGTTATTAATATGTTTTACTTTGAACACAGTCCAGAGTAATGAATGAGTCATATTCATGAATTATTTCCACAGGAGACACAGTACAAAAATGTCCAGTCCAATGCACATGATGACCAACAACTAGAGTCATGTGACCCTGTGAAGCATGAAGAGGAGTCATTTGAGACATCATGTGACCAGGAAGAAGAGGATCAGCCGCTCATGAAACCCAACAACTACCAGTTCTGCTGAGGGCTTAACTAACCATCTAACTAACTAAAGCGGGATCTTCTGTCTGAACATCAACAACAGTTGCACAATCAGTCCACAAACGCATGCATGTGAACAGAGATCTGACCTGTCATCAAATGCACTCAGTGTGTGATTTTACACGCTCTTGTAGTTCTGCTCGCTTGAAATCTCGTAAACAGTCTTGAACTCGTCTGCAGAGTTGAAGCGTGTTTAATCCAACCGGTTTCACTTCTCAGCAAAGTCCAAAACCTCCAAACCTCGGATTTGTTTGTCGTCCGATGTGCCTTTTTGGTAAACGTGCGTCTTTATTTGTTGCGGGACTTCTCTGTTGCCAAGGTTGGAAAGCAGCTTGTTCAGCGTTTTAAATGCAGATGCTGCATGTTCCACTTCCACTTTATACTTGATCTGCGTGTCAGTCATTTTTCTTCCTTTAAAGTCACTGAAAATGACCACAGACACATAACTCTTTTTGTGCAGCTAAAATAACTAGAAGCGAATGACACCGGAAGCTCGCCAGTCTATACAAATGGCCCAACGAAGGTCTTTATGTGTCCGATATGAAAGTGTGAGTAGTAGCACCATATACATCCTACTCTTTTGCTGTTTTGCAATGTGTTTTTTCTGTGTGGTGCGCGTGTACTCAATAGCTAACAGGACACCCACAGGTGTTGCCTACATGGTTCCACACCACATTTCAGTTTGTTTGCATTTCATTTGTTGCATGTTTGTCTGTGTTTTGAAATATTATTTATATGTTTCTTAATTCATTGTACATGTTAATTTTTTTCCCAATTTTATTTAGCGTTTTATTTTATTTTTAGCTTTTTTAATTTCGCTTTCCAAGTTTGCATTTGATTTTATTATTTCTTTTTTTTTTATTTCAATTTTCTTTTTCCATTTTAGTATATTTAGCAAATTATTTTGAACTCAACGTCACACATAACTAACCATTTGCGTTTCATTTAATGTAAAATGAAAGGTAGACAGTTTCATTTCATTTTCATAGGCATATGTACACTTGATTATTTTGATGTGCAGGAAGTGTTTAGATAGCAGAATGTCACATTTCTTAACTGTTTAACTTAACTGTCAAATGAAGCATCAGAACTGCTGAGTAACTTTAGGTTTCTTAAAACGTGTGATTATTCAAGTAGTCAATGAAACAGTATATGCCATGCCTTAGAGCATTTAGCAATTTAATTTCACATTTTGCTTTTGCATTTTAATGTAATTTTCAAACATTTACTTTAATTCGACTCAAACAGAAAAAAATCTGTCATGTTTTCTGTAGTTTATTAACAGCTTGAAATGGGTAAATCTTTGTTTTTATACTCCGAACTGTTTGCTTTCGTTAAAGTTTATTTGAACTCTCAAATGAAGCATCAGACACACTGCCGTTGTAACTTTAGGTTGCTTAAAATGTGATTAACCTGATGTTTTCTTTCTCAAAGCACAAACTGCCATGTTTATGTTTATTCTATATCCTTATTTACATTTTTTCTTATGCAATAGTTTTATGGTTTAAAGTTCGATTTAATCATTGTAATGACGTCTTTTCTCAGTGTTTATCTGTGTGTTAATAGTTCTCATGAGTCTTATCGTAATGAGTTTTGCACCTTTGATATCTACACATCTGTATATTTTAGTTTTACTACAGAACTTGCTACTGAAAGCTACTAATAAACCACGGAAATGTCACATGATCTCGTTTTATCAGTGAAAATACAGTTTATTAGGGTTGTGAGGTTAATCCATGTCAAACACGAACTCATATTTGAGACTGAGCACATTATGTGTTATGAAACCTCTCAGAATAAACACTTAAACATGTCTTTCTATGCATGAAAAAGCCATCAAAATATGAAATTAAAATAATTACTGTCAGTTTTCCACTTGTAGTGGGTTTCACGTTTCTGTGGGCAATAATATGCTTGTTATTTACCATCATAAACATGTCGGATTAAGATATAATGTCAACACACAAGGCTAGTTATTTTTCAAGCAACATGAATCTGCAGGCATCATTTACTCACTAATGTCATTACAGACCTGTACTTAACACAAAAGTAGATGTTCACCCTGCTCTTTTCCATATAATGAAAGTGAATGGTGATTTAAATAGGTTTAGAGCTCCAAAAAGCACAATAAAACTGTTTTAGAACAAAATGTAAGATTTATGTATTATATAAAATTTCCATGCATTTGGAGTACACAGATTTAATATAAACTAATAATCTTTATCTGATGCATATTTGTCAGTCATACAGGAATGAAACGGGCCAGTTTTCTGCGCTCAAAATCATGGCATGGTTTTCGTTATTACCTATTTGTATCTATTTGATTTGATTTAAATAATCATATTTTGAAAATGCATTTATTCAAATTGCTAGGAATCAGCAACAATCTGTTTACCGTGAAAACGATTAAACTGCATTTATATGCATCGCATTAAGTTTATGTTAAAGATCGATGGCAATTTTATGTGCAATTCAAATACAGTCAGGTCCATATATACAGGTGCATCTCAATAAATTAGAATGTCTTGGAAAAGTTCATTTATTAATTCAACTCAAATTGTGAAACTCGTGTATTAAATAAATTCAATGCACACAGATGAAGTAGTTTAAGTCTTTGGTTCTTATAATTGAGATGATTTTGGCTCACATTTAACAAAAATCCACCAATTCACTATCTGAACAAATTAGAATATGGTGACATGGCAATCAACTCAAAACACCTGCAAAGGTTTCCTGAGCCTTCAAAATGGTCTCTCAGTTTGGTTCACTAGGCTACACAATCATGGGGAAGACTGGTGATCTGACAGTTGTCCAGAAGACAATCATTAAAACCCTTCACAAGGAGGGTAAGCCACAAAAATTCATTGCCAAAGAAGCTGGCTGTTCACAGATGCTGTATCCAAGCATGTTAACAGAAAGTGAGTGGAAGGAAAAAGTGTGGAAGAAAAAGATGCACAACCAATAGAGAGAACCGCAGCCTTATGAGGGGGGGGGGGGGGGGGGGATGTCAAGAAAATCGATTCAAGACATTTGAGGGAACGTCACAAGGAAGGATGAGGAGGGGGTCAAGGCATCAAGAGCCACCGCAAACAGACGTGTCAAGGAATTTGGCTACAGTTGTTGTATTTCTCTTGTTAAGCCACTCCTGAACCACGGACAACATCAGAGGCGTCTTACCTGGGATAAGGAGAAGAAGAACTGGACTGTTGCCCAGTGGTCAAAAGTTGAGCAAGTTTTGTATCTCATTTGGAAACCAAGGTCCTAGAGTATGGAGGAAGGGTGGAGAAGCTCATAAACCAAGTTGCTTGAAGTCCAGTGTTAAGTTTCCACGTGATGATTTGGGGTGCAATGTCATATCCTGGTGTTGGTCCATTGTGTTTTGAAAACCAACGGGCACCAACAACTGCCACCGCTTTACCAAGAAATTGGAGCACGTAATGCTTCCTTCGCTGAAGCTTTGAAGATGTGATTCATTGTACAGCAGGATTTGGGAACCTGACCAAACTGACAAAAGCCACCCAAAAAAAGTTGGGTTTAAAGGACAATGGTGTTGTGTGCTTGCGGGCCAGAAATCACCACCAGACGCCGAACCCCATGAGCGAATCATAATGGGGTATTGTCAAGAGAAATGAGACAGAGACCAAAATAACTGAGATGAAGCTGAGGCACTGTCAAAGAAACCTGGGCGATCATACCAACTCGCACAGTTTGCACAAATGATCACCTCCAGCCACGCCGAATTGAGGCAGTAATAAAGAAAAGGAGCCCCTACCAAGTATTGAGTAATGAAAATGAGTAAATGAACATACTTTCCAGAAGGCCATCAATTCACTAAAAATGTTTTTTTTTTCTTATGAAGTATTCTAATTTGTTGAGCTAGTGAATTAGTGGTTTTTTGTTAAATGTGAGCCAAAATCATCACAATTTTTTTTCTAAAAGAACTACTCAGTCTGTGGTGTCCACTGCAGCTCATTTATTTTATACACGAGTTCCACAGTTTGAGTTGAATACAGAAATAAATGAACGTTTCCATGAAATTCTAATTTTATGAGTGCACGGTTTGGACACAGGCACAATTTGTTATTATTTTAGCTGCTGACCAAAACATATTAAAGTTACAGTTATATAATGAATATGGGTTTAAAGTGCACACTCTGAGCTTTAATTTGGGAGTATCATCAAAATTGGAGGAAAGGTTAAGAAATTACAGCTCTTTACCTCCCCTCTTTTTCAAGGGACCATGAGTAATTGGACAGTTGACTCAAAAGCCTTTTCATGGACAGATGTGGGCTATTCCTTTATTATTTCTACATCAGTTAAGCAGGTCAAAGGCCTGGAGTTGATTCTAAGTGTGCCATTTGCATTTGGAAGCTGTTGCTGTGAAACCACAACATGCAGTCATTCCTAAGCATTTTATGTTATATTTCTGTTCAACCTTATTGAATTAAAGTCTGCACTTCAATTTAATCTAATTTTAATTCTATTCTGGTGGTGACAGGATGCTACTGTTAATTACCATGCATCATAACAGTTAAATGGTGCCATATTCCAGTACTTCGGAAATCACTACAAACACGTGTTCATGGACGGAAAAAACTGCATAAAAATGCTAAAAAAATATTTTTTGGGTTGAAATAAATAACGGAAGTATTCCATGGAAGTTCCCATCAGCCTAAGTGCTTACAGATCTGAACAACCTCGTGTTTCTGTTTGTCTCCCTTCTCTAACAAAATTTTTTTATATTTAAATAAAAAATGAAATATATTAGTTTTACTGAAGCGTAAGTCCTCGCCTGACTTTGCCGGAAGGCTGCTTTGAATTTCCGGTCGCCAGTGTTCAGTCAAATTAGAGTATATTCGTGAGTGAAATCTAATGTTTGAACTATTAAAATGTTTTTTAAAAAGCATATGGCTCTATAGTCATTTGTCAGTGCCTCACTCCTCAAAGTTTAATGAGTGTGCAGATGACACGAAGCTGCCGACGTTAGCTACCATAAAAACAGATGGGCACTATTTGAATGGGTTCCTATAGAGACGGGAACAGAAGAGCATCCAATCAGAAGTTAGAATTCGTAATGGCGGTGCGAATTGTTACTCGGAAAAAGGTCTATAACAAAAAATATTACATATAAATAAAATATTAAATGGAATAAAAAGAAAAAAAAAAAAAAAGATTAAAATAAATAAAAATATAAAATAAAAATAAACAAAATTTTTTTAAATAAAAACTAACAAAAAATAAATAAATAATAATAACAGGGAAAAAATTACATAAAATAATACAAAATAAAGACAAAAATAAGAATATAGAAAATATAATAATAATTATATATATATATTATATATATATATATATATATATGGTAGAACGTTGGGCACCCTTGGCAGGGCTAGATCTTGCATCAGGAGAAAAAAAAATCAACATAAAAATGGGTCACTGAGCAAAAATGGTACGCTGGTTCTTCCAGTTCCCTGACCTGATCCCTATAGAAAATGAGTGTGGTGAACAGAAGAGGAGAAGCAGCATCATGGAGCTGGGAATCTGAAGGGCCTGGAGAGATTCTGGATAAAGGAATTGTCTCTGATCTCTTGTCAGATGTTCTCCAAACTCATCAGGCATTACTGGAAAAAACTCAGTAAAATATACAAAAAATAGGCAAAAAATACAGGATAAAAGGCTGCCAATAACTGTGACCAAAGTGTATCAGAGAAAAACATTTTATTTATGATATTTCCCCCCATTTTAAATTCTTATTATCCGATGAAAGGTTAGATTTTTGTGAATTTTTTGAATGAAAGATCAAATGGATAAACAATGCAGATTTATTTTCAAAGCCTTCTTTGATCATATTTACCTGCTGTATATACAGTGGTGTGAAAAGTTTTTGCCTCCTTGTTTGTAATTTTGCATATTTGTCACACTTAAGATTCAGATAATCAAACTAATTTTAATTTTACACAAAGATAATGCAAGTAAATACAGAATGCAGTTTTTAAATGATGATTTCATTTATTAAGGGAAAAAAGCTGTCCAAACCTACCTGGCCCTACGTGAAAAATGAATTGCCCCCTCCTGTTAAATCATAAAAGAACTGCAAATAACCACATTATTTTAGAAAGCTGAGATAAATTTCACTAGCCACACCCAGGCCTGAATACTGCCAGACCTGTTGAATCAAGAAAGCACTTAAATAGAACCTGTCTGACAAAGTAAAACATGCTTAAAGAGCAACACATCATGCCGCGATCTAAAGAATTTCAAGAACAGATGAGAATCAAAACATTTGACATGTATCAGTCTGGAAAGGATCATAAAGCCATTTCTAAGGCTTTGGGACTCCAGCGAACCATGGTCAGAGCCATTATCCACAAATTGAGAAAACTTGGAACAATGGTGAACCTTCCCAGGAGTTGCTGGCCAACCAAAATTACTCCCAAGAGCACAACAACGACTCATCCAGAAGGTCATAAAAGAACCCAGAACAACAACTAAAGAACTGCAGGCCTCACTTGCCACAATTAAGGTCAGTGTTCATGATTCAAAAATAAGAAAGAGACCGGGCAAAAACGGCATCCATGGGAGAGTCCCAAGGCAAAAGCCACTGCTGACCAAAAAAAACACAAAGGCTCATCTCTCATTTGCCAAAAAAATATTGACTATCCCCAAGAATTTTGGGCAAATATTCTGTGGACTGATGAGACAAAATTTGAACTTTTTGGAAGGTGTGTGTACTGTTACATCTGGCATAAAACCAACACAACATTTCATAAAAACAACATCATACCAACAGTCAAACATGGAGGTGGTAGTGTGATGATCTGGGCTGCTTTGCAGCTTCAGGACCTATACGACTTGCCATAATTGACGGAACCACGAATTCTGCACTCTATCAGAAAATCCTGTAGGTCCACCTTTGAATGGCCTCAAGAAAAACTAATTAAGGTTTGGGTGGCAAATTCAAAGTCACACAGGACTGAAATCCGAGTGAGATGCTTATAAACAGCCCGTCATGCTCAAAAACCTTCTAATGTGGCTGAATGAAAACAATTCTGTAATGAAGAGTGGGCCAAAATTCCTCCACATTGATGTGAAAGACTCATTGCCAGTTATAGCAAACACTTGATTGCAGTTGTTGCTGCAAAGAGTGGCACAACCAGTTATTAGATTTAGGGGGCCATTACTTTTTCACGTAGGGCCAGGCAAATTTGGACAGCTTTTTTCCCTTAATAAAAGAAATCATCATTTAAAAACGGCATTTTGTATTTACTTGCACTATCTTGGTGTGTAATATTAAAATTAGTTTGATGAGCTGAATCTTTTAAGTGTGACAAATATGCCAAAAAAAAACCAAAAAAAAAAAAACGGAAGCGGGCAAAAAAACTTTTTCACGGCACTGTATAGGTATGTAATACTATATATATATTATACTACCTATATTAGTATATTAACAGTGGGTACGGAACGTATTCAGACCACCTTAAATTTTTCACTCTGTTATATTTGCAGCCATTTGCTAAAATCATTTAAATAAATTTTTTTCCTCATTAATGTACACACAGCACACCATATTGACAGAAAAAACACAGAATTGTTGACATTTATGCAGATTTATTAAAAAAAAGAAAAACTGAAACATTACATGGTCCTAAGTATTCAGACCCTTGCTGTGACACTCATATATTTAACTAAGGTGCTGACCATTTCTTCTGATCATCCTTGAGATACACCTTCATTTGAGTCCAGCTGTGATTGATTATACAGATTGGACTTGATTAGTAAAGCCACACACCTGTCTATATAAGACCTACAGCTCACAGTGCATGTCAGAGCAAATGAGAATCATGAGGTCAAAGAACTGCCTGAAGAGCTCAGAGACAGAATTGTAGCAAGGCACAGATATGGCCAAGGTTACAAAAAAATTCTGCTGCACTTAAGGTTCTAAGAGCACAGTGGCCTCCATAATCATTAAACGGAAGACGTTTGGGACGACCAGAACCATTCCTAAGAGCTGGCCGTCTGGCCAAACTGAGCTATAGGGGGAGAAGAGCCTTGGTGAGAGAGGTAAAGAAGAAACCAAAGATCACTGTGGCTGAGCTCCAAAGATGCAGTCGGGAGATGGGAGAAAGATGTAGAAAGTCAACCATCACTGCAGCACCTCCACCAGTCGGGGCTTTATGGCAGAGTGGCCCGACGGAATCCTCTCCTCAGTGCAAGACGCATGAAAGTCCGCATGGAGTTTGCTAAAAAAAACACTGAAGGACTCCAAGATGGTGAGAAAAAAAGATTCTCTGGTCTGATGAGAACTTTCTGGCCTTAATTCTAAGCTGTATGTGTGGAGAAAACCAGGCACTGCTCATCACCTGTCCAATACAGTTCCAACAGTGAAGCATGGTGGTGGCAGCATCATGCTGTGGGGGTGCTTTTCAGCAGCAGGGACAGGACGACTGGTTGCAATAAAGGGAAAGATGAATGCGGCCAAGTACAGGGTTATCCTGGACGAAAACCTTCTCCAGATTGCTCAGGACCTCAGACTGGGCCGAAGTGGTTTACCTTCCAACAAGACAATGACACTAAGCACACAGCTAAAATAACAAAGAAGTGGCTTCACAACAACTCTGTGACCATTCTTGAATGACCCAGCCAGAGCCATGACTTAAACCCAATTGAGCATCTCTAAAAATGGCTGTCCACCAACGTTTAACATCCAACCTGACAGAACTGGAGAGGAACTGCAAGGAGGAATGGCAGAGGATCCCAAAATCCAGGTGTGAAAAACTTGTTGAATCTTTCCCAAAAAGACTCATAGCTGTATTATATCAAAAGGGTGCTTCTACTAAATACTGAGCAAAGGGCTGAATACTTAGACCATAGATATGTCAGTTTTCTTTGTAAGAAATCTGCAAAAATGTCATAACAATTCTGTGTTTTTGCAATATGGGGTGCTGTGTGTACATTAATGTGGGAAAAAAATTAACTTAAATGATTTTAGCAAATGGCTGCAATATAACAAAAGTGTGAAAAATTTAAGGGGGTCTGAATAATTTACGTACCCACTGTATATATTATACATTTAACAACAGTATAAAGCAAAAATTTTGTTTTTGCCCACATTTTCATGAGCTGAACTCAAAGATCGAAGACTTTTTCTATATACACAAAAGGCATATTTCTCTCAAAAATTGTTCACAAATCTGTCAAAATCTGTGTTAGCGAGCACTTCTCCTTTGCCGAGACAATCAATCCACCTCACAGGTGTGGCATATCAAAATGCTGATCAGACAACATGATTATTGCACAGGTGTGCCTTAGGCCACAATAAAAGGCCCTCTAAAACGAAAATGTGCAGTTTTACTGTATTGGGGGGGTCAGAAAACCAGTCAGTATTTGGTGTGACCTCCATTTGCCTCACGCAGTGCAACACGTCTCCTTTGCATAGAGTTGATCAGGTTTTTGATTGTGGCCTGTGGAATGTTGGTGCACTCCTCTTCAATGGCTGTGCGAAGTTGGATATTGGCAGGAACTGGAACACGCGGTCGTATACGCCGATCCAGAGCATCTCAAACATGCTCAATAGGTGACATGTCCGGTGAATATGCTGGCCATGCAACAACTGGGATGTTTTCAGCTTCCAGGAAATGTGTACAGATCCTTGCAACATGGGGACATGTATTATCATGCTGCATCAAGAGGTGATGGTCGTGGATGAATGGCAAAAAAATGGGCCTCAGGATCTCGTCACAGTATATCATGTGCATTCAAAATGCCATCAATAAAAAAACACCTGTGTTCGTTGTCCATAACATAAACCTGCCCATACCATAACCCCACCGCAACATGGGCCACTCGATCCACAACGTTGAAATCAGCAAACCGCTCACCCACACGACGCCATACATGCTGTCTGCCATCTGCCCTGTACAGTGAAAACCGGGATTCATCCGTGAAGAGAACACCTCTCCAAAGTGAAAGACGCCATCGAGTGAGCATTTGCCCACTCAAGTCAGTTACGACGACGAACTGCAGTCAGGTCGAGACCCCCAATGAGGACGACGAGCATGCAGACGAGCTTCCCTGAGACGGTTTCTGACAGTTGTGCAGGAAAGTCTTGGTTATTGCAAAAGCCGAAGGTTGCGCAGGTTGTCGGGTGGCTGGTCTCAGATGGTCTTGGAGGTGAAGATGCTGGATGTGAATGTCCTGGGCTGGTGTGGTTACACGTGATCTCCGGTTGTGAGGCCGGTTGGATATACTGCCAAATTCTCTGAAACGCCTTTGGAGACGGCTTACGGTAGAGAAATGAACATTCAATTCACAGGCAACTGCTCTGGTGGACATTCCTGCAGTCAGCATGCCAATTGCACGCTCCCTCAAAACTTGCGACATCTGTGGCATTGTGCTGTGTGATAAAACTGCACATTTTAGAGTGGCCTTTTATTGTGGCTAGCCTCTATATTTGAGAGAAATAGGCCTTTTGTGTACATAGAAAAAGTCTTAGATCTTTGAGTTCAGCCCATGAAAAATGGGGGCAAAAACAGATCACTCTGTCTTTCCAGGCACATTTTCATTTTTCTGTTTTAAAGAGTTGAGTAAACCTGCTCATAATGGATCCCTGAGTCAGAAAAGCATCACCTCCTCGAACACGACTCCGTCCGAGTGTTTGTCCAGTCCTCCGTCAGCCGCTTCCTCCTCCACTTCCTGCGGGTCTGAGTTGATCTGTGCGACTCCCAGCCTGTAGAGGGCGTCTCTGATCATCACCACCTCCCCCGGCTGACAGACGCTCAGCACCTCCGCGATCTGCTGGTTCACGATGTCTCTGCTGCTCAGGAAGTCCAGCAGGCGGTTATAGAGGTAGTAATATGCGGCGTTATCGAACACGAGAGCTTTCCTCCGAAGCTATTTTGGCCCCCACTTTATTTTCGTTGTATATGCTACCTCTGGGCTCCATTTTTAGAAAACACGGGGTGTCGTTTCATTTTTATGCCGACGACACGCAAATCTATTTACCTTTTAGGAAAAATGACCCATTGGCGATGACTGCTCTTTCATCTTGCTTAGACGAGGTTAAATCCTGGCTCTCTCAAAATGTTTTATCTTTAAATCAAGAGAAAACTGAGGTGATTACTTTTGGTCCATCAGAAAATACGAAAGCCCTAAATCTTGACCTAGGACCTTTATCGGCTTTTAGGTCTTCACAGATACGGAATCTGGATCTTCATTTAGATGACTCGCTAAAATTTGATAAGCAAATTTCTACTGTAATTGGGTCCAGTTTTCATCAACTCCGTACACTAGCAAAAATTAAACACTTTCTCACTGACAAGACTTTGGAGATGACGGTTCATGCTTTTATTACATCGCATCTCGATTATTGTAACTCTTTATACTGTGGCATATCTAAAACTCAAATTGCCCGTCTTCAAGTGGTCCAGAACGCTGCCTCTAGATTCCTTTTAAAAAAGAAAAAAAAAGGGATCACGTCACTCCGCTCTTGAAGACCCTTCATTGGTTGCCTGTTCAGTTTAGAATACATTTTAAAATCTTATTATTTGTCTTTAAATCTCTGCACAATCAAGCTCCCATTTATTTATCTGAATTGCTGCATCAGTATATCCCCTCGAGAAGTCTAAGATCTTGCGACCAGAACCTTCTTGTAATTCCGCATACCAGACTCAAGCGTAGAGGTGACCGTGCCTTCTCAGTAATTGGGCCTCGTCTTTGGAATGACTTGCCAGTGGAGATCAGAACGGCCCGTAGCCTGTCTATTTTTAAGTCTCTTTTAAAAACCCATTTGTTTTCATTGGCCTATTAGGACTATATTTTTGCCTATTGTATTTCTTATTTGTGCTTTAATTTTTGTATTACTACATTTTTATGATGACGTTTCTTACTGTGAAGCGCTTTGGTCAGTCTTGTGGCTGTTTTAAATGTGCTATATAAATAAAGTAAACTTAAAACTTAAACTTAAGCGCCGTCACGCTGCTGTCGCCGATGCTGCTTTTACGCTGGGGTTGGTCACAGATCTCTGTGATGGCGCTGGTGTATGGCTCCAGCTCTTTGCAGAGCACCATGGCGTGGTGGGCGTCGTGGAGGGCGCTCAGTCCGTCGGGTCGCACGATCCAGCAAGAGGCGGATTTGGTGAGCGGGTGCAGATGAGGGTTGGACTCAGTCGCTGTCAGATCCAAACTGTACGGCTGGTCCTGAAGCTCCGAGCAGGAGACGTACTGAAAGAGGGGAGGAGACAGACGGGATCGACATGTTCAACGGCCAATCAGGCGTTTAAAATCTGTGTACTACAAGTTCCCTGCAAGGAAAATTTAGCATGAGGTGTATAACTCAACAACATGTCTTTTTTGAAGGAATATTTTCATATCAGTTTTATTTGTACAGCCCTTTTCACAGTATTTGACATCTCAAAGTAGCTTTTCAGAAATAAACGGACTAAATTATGACATTTTAATATCCTTTTTGGAGCTGTCACTATTAATGTGCTGTACAGAAAGAGATTCTTAAAAATGCATTTTTCTTTGTATATGTGTTGATGTTATATAATGTTAATGTCTGTGTTTGCAGGGTTAACTAAAACTACAAACAATTCATCACTTGAAATAAATTAAACTTTAAATTCAATTACATTTATTTAACCTTTAACTTGTTTCATATTATGTGATGTACTAAAATAACTAAAACTAAAAAAAAATTAAAAAACCTACTAAAAATAAACCAAATTTAAATGAAAAGGGAAAATACAAAAAAACTAATCTATAAAAAATATATATTTTTTTAATCTATAATAAGTATCTTACTGATCAACCTCAACATAAGCGGTGTAGAGATTCTTACCATTGTATTTTCTTTTTTGATTACAAAACGTAAAATGGAAAATAAACAAAGGGAAAAACATATTTTTACTGATATTGGCATGATGAAAGTAGTGTCAATATAATGAATCATAACTATTATATTATTACGATATTATTAGTATTATATACATTATTTTTATAATTTATTAAACAAATGTCTACTTTCATTATTAATTAAAATTTAATATATATATATGTATAATAGAATGTAATATATTATTATAGTTTTTTATTATAACTGCTGTTTAGTTTAAATTTAATTTTCTTTTTAGTAATTTTGTGTGTTCTTTTTGTATTTTTGTTTGTAAATATTTCGTGTAATTTTTCATATTTTTTATTTTAGTTAAGTTTGGGTCTTTTAGTACATCAAAGTTACACTAAATGAAAATGGAAATGTTATGTTTGCAACACTGACCTATATATATAAACTATATATTATTATATTTTTCAGTTTTTTGTTTTGTTCAGTTAACTATAATAACTCTGATATTGTTTACAATGATGTTTTTGTTACTGTAGCAGTAGTAAAAAAGCATGATAAGTTATGATTGTTTTGGAGCAATTCATATGAGGACTGTTGTGAAATATATAAATGCAACAGAAGCGTTATAATAAATATTAATATAATAATTTGATTTTGGTGATCTATTCTCACCTGTGGTGGTGTTGTAGGTTCAGAGATACATCCCTGATTTTTCCCCCACATCTGTGAGGCCAGTTCAGGATATAATACATCAGTGAAGAGCGCCACCTTCTGGGCACAATCCGCCACATACACCGGCGGCCAAAACCAGGACGAAACCAGCAGGTCCAGATGATCTCGAGCACTTTCCCTGCAGACGATATACTTGGCTCCACAGACGACCTGCAGAGATCAGACTCACACATCAGCTCATCTCATCACATGATCAACACAGAGCTGTGCTGTAGTGAGTCTGCTACCTGATGAGGACAGACTTTACTGACTCTGCCTGCCGTCCACAGGCCGCTCTGTGAGTGTGAAAACAACAAAGACACAGTCCTGTCAAACAAGAACAGCAGGCCATTCTGTCATTAATACTACAGAATATTTCGAGTAACTCCACTTGACGTCTAGAAATGGCATGTGCAGGGAAGAGAAAGTGTGATAGAGTTGCTTTGTGTTACTGAATAATTAATATTAGTGATATTATGGCTTTGACTGCACCGACACTATCAGATGAGAACAAACTTTGAACTGAACTCATCTGAATAATGACACTATTGTGCTCTGTATTTTTGTGAATGGTCCACTGAAACAATTTCTTGTTTGTTTTGGTCCTGCCAATATACCCAGCATTTCTGGAATAAGGTGGAGGTTTTGATTGTTGATTTCGTTGTGATTTTGGGTTATTATATCCCAGATTGCTCTTTAAAGGATGTTGGTTTTATTATAAATTTTATTGCATTTTTATGTAAATTTCACATTCATAAATGCAAGTTTACAAATGGCTAACCTCTTTTTATAGTGCTTGAAAAAGAAATTAAAATGAATATAGATGTGATGTCAAAATCTAAAAATAGTAAAGCAAATAAACGGTTAATATATGCTCCTCCTTTAACATTTTCACCAGGGCTGCATGATATTGTAAAAAACTCACATTGCAATATTTTTTTTCCCTGCGATATATATTGCGATATGAAAAAAAAATGAGGTTGAATAGTTGACTTGAATAGTTTATTTGGGAAAAAAAAAATTAATGATTGGGGTGATTTTGTAGGCGAGTAAATCAGAATAGGAAATAAACAAATTACAAGCATAGATAAATAACAGAACAAAGATACAAATGAAATAAGTAGTGCTTTATATTTTTCAGGTAAGTCTTATGTATTCAGCAACAAAAATTGAATAATCAAATGTAAAATAACACTGCATAGTTTTCACTATAAAGTAATTCTAACAATCTGTGTTAAAGCTCCAAAAGTGATTTTATTTGTGTTTTGGTTCATTACACAGAAAGCAACAGGAAGCTTAAACTGCGGTGCACGAAAATACTGGTTACACATCCCGTTTCTTTCTCAATTGTTTCCTTCCTCTAAACCATAAGCATCTGTGTTACATGGATCTTGCGAACACCTATTTCAGGCACACATCTAGAAGTAGAAACGAATGAACAGAAATCCATGTTCACGTGCATGTGCTGGCTCTGTTTCTCCACCGAATTCAACAAAATACTAATATAACCCATTATAATCAGTGATGCTGTATGACTGACTACACTGGATGCGGCGCGACACGACAAATCCCGACAGAAAACTGCTGCCGGGTTCTATTTATGACGTGCTGACAAATTTCAAATTATTTTTAACGGTTGCTTTGTCGCGTCCAGTGTTGACAGACTTTGGGGCCATTCACATGTCGCATCTGAAAACGCCAGCCGCGCCGCTTTCTCATTCTTTCCAAAGCGCTCGGGATCTTGCGCTTTCGTGGCATCTGCCGTTGCTAAGCAACCATGACCTGCGCTCTCCACGACGACGCGGAAGTTTCAACAAAAATTATAAATTTCCAGCAGAGTATATATATATATACAGTATTATATCTATATATCTTATTATCTATCTATATAATACGTTGTGTGTGTGTGTGTGGTGTGTTTGTGTGTGTGTATATATATATATATATATATTATATTATATATATTTATAGCATTTTATATACCATATATAAATTTTTTTCTGTTAGGTTATAGCAGTGGTTCCCAAACTTTTTCTGCCGGGCCCTCCTTTTGTAGAGAAAAATATTTTCAGGCCCCCCTCCTCCCCCCTCCTCTTTTTTTTTATTTTTAGAAAGTCTCTTTTGCTCACCAAGGCTACATTTATTTATTAAAAATACAGTAAACACTGTAATATTTTGAAATGTGTTAATTTAAAATATCTATTTGAATGTTTTAACCTATACTGTATTCCTGTGATGCAAACCTGTATTTTCAGCATCCTTATCTAAACCCTCCAGTCTTTCGTGTCACATGATCCTTCAGAAATCATTCTAATATGCTTATTTGCTGCTCAATAAATATTTCTGATTATTATCAGTGTTTAAAAAGTTGTGCTGCTTCATATTTTTGAGGAAACTATTTTTTTACATGATTCTCTTATGAATATACATGCACCTTCTCAGATATGATCTTGATTGCAAAATTATATATATGATTTGAAATATTGTGATTAACATAGTACTACTTAACTAGCCTACTTGCCGTCTTAACTTGTTCGGCTTCATTACCCACCTTTGTACTGGTGAATCTGAGAGTAAGATATGCTTAGTTATATTTTCTTGTCTTTTCACCACACTGGAAGTGAACATTGCAAATCCAATTGTCCTTTGTGTCAGAGCGATGGAGTTCGTCAGAAATAGAACAGGGCATCAGTTTACTGTCATGGATTTGCCGTGTCGCGTCACGCTGTGCAGGGAGCAGTCCTGATGAGCACCTCTCCTTGTGTGGGGTTCGTATTTGCTTTTTGTCACGCACGCCGCTCGCGGCTGTTGTAGCACGTTTTTTTGTTATTGGTGAATCTTAAGTATATTCATAATCTGCTTTACGTTTACCTGCAACTGGCAGTATTTTCACAAACTTGTCACTTACATTCTCAGACGAACCACATTCCGGAAGCAGAAAAGGAGAAAATCACCAGGCCCAGACTGTGTTACAGCAGTCTGTTTGAAATCCTGTGCTGACCAGCTGGCCCTTATCTTCACACAGATCTTCAACATATCACTGGAGCTGTGCGAAGTCCCTTCATGCTTCAAACGCTCCACCATCATCCCCGTCCCAAAGAAACCCAAAATTACTGGACTTAATGACTACAGACCTGTGGCTCTAACGTCTGTGGTCATGAAGTCTTTTGAAAGACTGGTGCTGGCCCACCTGAAGGACATCACTGGACCTTTGCTGGATCCTCTTCAGTTTGCCTACATAGCAAACAGGTCTCTGGACGATGCAGTAAACATGGGACTGCATTATGTTCTGCAACTTCTAGACAGACCAGGGACTTATGTGAGGATCATGTTTGTTTACTTCAGCTCGGCCTTTAAGACTGTCATCCTAAACCTCCTCCTGCCCAAATTAACTCAGCTATCCGTGCCCATCTCCGTCTGTCAGTGGATCAACAGCTTCCTGACAGACAGGCAGCAGCTAGTGAGGCTGGGAAAATACACATCCAGCACCCGTACGATCAGCACTGGAGCTCCTCAGGTTTGTGTTCTCTCCCCACTGCTCTTCTCTTTGTATACAAATGACTGCACTTCAAAGTACCCCTCTGTCAAGCTCCTGAAGTTTTGCAGACGACACCACACTCATCGGCCTCATTCATGACGGTGACGAGTCTGCTTACAGACAGTAGGTCGAGCAGCTGGCTGTCTGGTGCAGCCTCAACAACCTGGAGCTAAACACGCTCAAAACTGTGGAGATGACCGTGGACTTCAGGAGAAACCCCTCTGCACTCCCCCCACTCACCATCATGGACAGCACTGTGACTGCAGTGGAGTCATTCAGGTTCCTGGGCACCACAATCTCTCAGGACCTGAAGTGGGACACTCACATTGAATCTATTGTGGAAAAAGGCCTAGCAGAGGTTGCACTTCATTCGCCAGCTGAGGAAGTTCAACCTGCCACTGGAGCTGCTGAAACAGTTCTATTCCGCCATTATTGAATCTGTCCTCTGTACTTCAATAACTGTCTGGTTCAGCTCTACTTGGTTCTACCAAATCTGACCTCAGAAGACTATAGAGGGTAGTCTGGACTGCTGAGCGATCATTGGTACAACCCTCCCTTCTCTCCAAGAACTGTACTCATTCAGAGTGAGCAAAAGGGTTGGCAGAATCACTCTGGATCCCTCACTTCCAGCACACTCCCTCTTTGAACTGTTTCCATCTGGTCGACGCTACAGAGCTCTTAGCACCAGAACGGCCAGACACAGGAAGAGTTTCTTCCTTCAGGCAATCCATCTCATGAACACTTGTCAATAACTGTGGAACACACACTATTTTTTCACTCATACACTTATTTATCTAACACCCACACTCAGTCTACATTTCAATTTGCACATAATACCTGTACATACAACTGTCTATTTTAATATACCTGCACACACAATTGTCATTTTATATATTTTTATTCCTTATTTACTTGTTTTATTTTTCTATTTTTTATTATCTGTGTTTTTGTTCTGTCACTGTCATTTTGTTACACTGTGGAGCTTCTGTCATGAAAACAAAATTCCTCGATTTAAATACCTGGCAATAAAACCTTCTGATTCTGATTCTGATTCATTCATTTATTTTCTACAGCTTGCTCCCTGCAATACAACTCTGATTCTTCAATTGCGCCAATTGTGGAAAATTACGCAGTCTAGTCTTTATCACCCTGCAGAGGTTTATTTGCAAAATAATCTGCTGACTGTAGCTGCATTATCCCTCAGCCTTGCCGTGCCCCCTTGTCATAGCTCTGCACCCCTCAGTTTGGGAACCACTGGGTTATAGTATGTAATAGTAATACAATAGTATTTTGTGTGTGTGTTGTGTGACTTTATCACTGTGTGTAGCGGCAGGAATCCCACACTTCTTCTCACGTCTCTGTACTCCTTTCACTGTGCAATCCATCTGATCGGGATCAGACCCTCATGGATCACCGCACCCCTGACAGAACGGTCCCCTGAAACACACACACAAACAGAGAGAATAATGCTGAATTCAAGCATTAAAGAACCAAGTCACCTTTATAATAAAGCCTGACATGAAACACTAGTCTGAAAAATCCACTGAAATGAAGCGGTTTATCCAACCTTTAGACAAAACATAAAAAAAAGGTTTGCATGTGTGTTTTATATTTTGTATCATATTTGATCCATCAGGCTTTTATGACTCATATAGTTTGGAGGGAAAACTGCTCAGTTTTATTTAGGACCGCCAACTGAAGCTAACAAAATATGCCATTTAGTGCAGATGCTGATATTTATGTGGACAAAAAGTATGAAATTCTGATTGTAATGTAAACCAATGAGATCTTTATAACAGTATAGCAGATACTTACATGAAATTATATAAATATCAGTCATGGCGCTATCTCCAATAATGTGTGTTAGTTAGAGATGCAGCGATGGATCGGCCAGGGATCGGAATCGGCCGATTTTCCTCATGATCGGTGACCCTAATGTTCAGGTCCTGTGAAAAACTGTCCCACTGGGCGGAGTTTGGGTGATTATTCATTAGTTCCCCTAGTGTGGGCGTGTCTGTGAGACAACGCGCAAATGAATGGAACTGAAAATATTAGTGCAGGCTCCTCAAATCGCTAGGTGTTTAATTGATTACTGGCATCTTTCCCTGAGATGTAAACAGAAACCAGCCCCTTTATAGAATAGCACAAAGCTCCGGTATCCCGCAGTGCAGGACACTTGTGATGAGGCATCGTGGAAAGCGATGAGAAAAGTAACGGTTACCACATGACATCGCCCCCTTCTTCAGCATGGCTCTAGAGTCTAGACGATTTTTTTAAAACTTGAATAATGACACGGAGAAACTTTAAGAGACATTGCATTGAAAAATATACACGTATAATGTGATTTTTATTATTTCTACTCTCGAGCCGTTGTACCAGAGAACTTTCAAGCCGCTAAGCTTTGTCTGTTTTGAGAAGCTCGTGTATTTATAATTGCCATTTATACATAACTCTTCTTTTTTTTTTTGGTTGCATTGTTAATTCTAATGAAAATATATTAAAAGAAGCGACATATATATATTCAAGTGAGGCACGAACAATCATCAGGCGTGATTTGTGTTTTGGCACGATCCAGACCAGATGAGTCGAGCGCGGATTGAATCGTGAGTCGTTCCTGCAGCTCGGCGGAGCACACGGTGAGAGGCGGTCTGGCGGTCGATAATGAATTAGCGGACGAATAAGAACAAACCCGGGTATGTCATGTGTATTTCAGCGCTGTGCTATCCATACCAACAGCTGTTTGTTAATTAGCGCTGTTGTGAAGGTTTATTCGAGTGTTTCTGAACTCTGGGCATTTGCGAGGTCTCACAGAAAGCAAAACATTGGACAGACGACTGTCTGTGTGGTCTAGCTCAGGGTGCGCTGACTCGACTGAAGGACCCGTATGAAGGTATTTTTGGTGCAAAACAACTGAGTGACCGTGACAGCGGAATTTGTAGTTGTAGAGAACAGCCACACATGTGTATCAGTAAATCTGAAGTCACAGACAAAAGTTGCAAACTTGTAGATATTTTTCTCTCCCACAAACACAACACAACAGTTACACGTTCTTGAATCCCTCACTGCAGGTGCACAAATCCTAGTCTACAAATCACAAATCAAGAAACTCGTACGCTCAAGTTTTGCTACTATTGCTGCAGTGAACACATTCACACACCTGCATCAAAAAACATGAAGTCATGGATGATTTTTGTACATCCGCAAATCAGTATGTGAATTCTTGCAATGAGATTTGCACGCTTGTAGAATGTTTTCTTACATATATATATATTTTTTTCTTGGATGCTTTTCTAGCACAAACACAAGTGCATAAATACAACGGCGTGAATCTGCTGCTACGAATCTCAAACACTGTTTTTCGCTTGCAAACGACAAGTTTCACGCTCTCTCCCTTATCCACCGCCTATCTGTGTGATAAATGGTACAAAAGTGATTTGTGCATCTGTAGAGAGCAGAGAATCACTGTTCAGAGAGCAGAGAATTTCAACCAATCAGAAGAGCTCATTTGGGCGCCCGAAACACGCCCCCTAGTTTTAGCCACAACACCGAAAAATCGCGAGCTGCGAGCATCTTGACAGCGACAAGTATCAGAAAAGGTACGTGGCTATTTTTTCTTTCAGAAATCATTTGTTTATAGCTTAAATACAACTACGTTGGTAAACAGTGTTTCTTAGTTAAGTTAGCAAACCTTATTTCACGAAAGGTAAGCTAACGTTAGCCTACCTGAACTGTTAAGTTTGCTATTCAATCGTCTCGTATTAAATTACACGGTCTAATATAACGATTTATTCCTTGTGTTCTGTTATGCTTGACCTTATAGAAAACTAAAGGTAAACTAAAAGTAATTTACAGCAGGCAATCTATAGTAGTAGATATTGCCTAGTAATTACTCGCTAAGTGTTGGTAGGCTTAATAATTACTTTTAGTTATCTCAGTTTTCATTCTGTGAGAAGCCTTGTTTGTGTATTTGTCATATCTACTCACTATACAAAAATACCTTCAAGACCCGCGGAGCTCAGGACACCACCCGGAGGAGATCCCGGTGAATGAGTGAGGCTCAAGCTTGCCGCTCCTCCGGTACAGCAGGAGCAGAAACACAGTACTAAAGAACGCCATATATGATCATTAGTATGGCTCTGTAAATAAGCTATCCCATGAGGAGGGGACCCATTGATAAAGAGACAAAGTTAGCTGTATATGTTTGTTGAAATCTGTTATATGAGGATAATATATATTTATTATTTATTATGAACGGTGTTTAGTTTTTAGTAAAAAAAGATATATTATAATTTGATTTGTTTTTTTATGTTCTAATTTAAGTTTTGTCGTTTTGGCATTTTTATTAGTTTGTTTAATATATTTTCTAAGTGTAAGTTGTAGTTGTTTTTGGATTTTATTAGTTTTTTTTTTTTTATAATTATAATTTAAGTTTTAGGTCTGTTTTGGCATTTTTATGAGTTTTTAAATATATTTTTATTTAAGTTTGTTGTTTTTTGTCATTTTTATTAGTTTTTTTTTTTATATTTTCTAATTTAAGTTTTAGTCTGTTTTTGGCATTTTTATTAGTTTTTTTAATATATTTTCTAATTTAAGTTTTAGTCTGTTTTTGGCATTTTTATTAGTTTTTTTAATATATTTTCTAATTTAAGTTTTAGTCTGTTTTTGGCATTTTTATTAGTTTTTTTAATATATTTTCTAATTTAAGTTTTAGTCTGTTTTTGGCATTTTTATTAGTTTTTTTTTTTATATTTTCTAATTTAAGTTTTAGTCTGTTTTTGGCATTTTTATTAGTTTTTTTTTTATATTTTCTAATTTAAGTTTTAGTCTGTTTTTGGCATTTTTATTAGTTTTTTTTTAATATTTTCTAATTTAAGTTTTAGTCTGTTTTTGGCATTTTTATTAGTTTTTTTAATATATTTTCTAATTTAAGTTTTAGTCTGTTTTTGGCATTTTTATTAGTTTTTTTAATATATTTTCTAATTTAAGTTTTAGTCTGTTTTTGGCATTTTTATTAGTTTTTTTAATATATTTTCTAATTTAAGTTTTAGTCTGTTTTTGGCATTTTTATTAGTTTTTTTAATATATTTTCTAATTTAAGTTTTAGTCTGTTTTTGGCATTTTTATTAGTTTTTTTAATATATTTTCTAATTTAAGTTTTAGTCTGTTTTTGGCATTTTTATTAGTTTTTTTAATATATTTTCTAATTTAAGTTTTAGTCTGTTTTTGGCATTTTTATTAGTTTTTTTTATATATTTTCTAATTTAAGTTTTAGTCTGTTTTTGGCATTTTTATTAGTTTTTTTTTTATATTTTCTAATTTAAGTTTTAGTCTGTTTTTGGCATTTTTATTAGTTTTTTTAATATATTTTCTAATTTAAGTTTTAGTCTGTTTTTGGCATTTTTATTAGTTTTTTTTTTATATTTTCTAATTTAAGTTTTAGTCTGTTTTTGGCATTTTTATTAGTTTTTTTATATGTTTCTAATGAAGGTTTTAGTCGTTTTTGGCATTGTATTAGTTTGGTTTTTTAATTTTCTATTTAAGGTTTTAGTCTGTTTTTGGCAGTTTATTAGTTTTTTTAAATATTTCTATTGTTTTAGTGCTGTTGTTGGCATTTTTATAGTTGGTTTTATAGATTTTCTAATTTAAGTTTTAGGTCTGTTTTGTCATTTTTATTAGTTTTTTTTTTTATATTTTCTAATTTAAGTTTTAGTCTGTTTTTGGCATTTTTATTAGTTTTTTTAATATATTTTCTAATTTAAGTTTTAGTCTGTTTTTGGCATTTTTATTAGTTTTTTTTATATATTTTCTAATTTAAGTTTTAGTTCTGTTTTTGGGCATTTTTATGTTTTTTTTTAATAATTTTTCTAATTTAAGTTTTAGTCTGTTTTTGGCATTTTTATTAGTTTTTTTAATATATTTTCTAATTTAAGTTTTAGTCTGTTTTTGGCATTTTTATTAGTTTTTTTTTAATATTTTCTAATTTAAGTTTTAGTCTGTTTTTGGCATTTTTATTAGTTTTTTTAATATATTTTCTAATTTAAGTTTTAGTCTGTTTTTGGCATTTTTATTAGTTTGTTTTTATTTTTTAATTTTTGTTGTGTTTTTTTGTCATTTTTATTAGTTTTTTTTTTTATATTTTCTAATTTAAGTTTTAGTCTGTTTTTGGCATTTTTATTAGTTTTTTTAATATATTTTCTAATTTAAGTTTTAGTCTGTTTTTGGCATTTTTATTAGTTTTTTTAATATATTTTCTAATTTAAGTTTTAGTCTGTTTTTGGCATTTTTATTAGTTTTTTTTATATATTTTCTAATTTAAGTTTTAGTCTGTTTTTGGCATTTTTATTAGTTTTTTTTTAATATTTTCTAATTTAAGTTTTAGTCTGTTTTGGCATTTTATTAGTTTTATTTTCTGTTTTCAGTATAGTTTTAAAGTTTTTTTTTGTCATTTTTATTAGTTTTTTTTTTTATATTTTCTAATTTAAGTTTTAGTCTGTTTTTGGCATTTTTATTAGTTTTTTTAATATATTTTCTAATTTAAGTTTTAGTCTGTTTTTGGCATTTTTATTAGTTTTTTTAATATATTTTCTAATTTAAGTTTTAGTCTGTTTTTGGCATTTTTATTAGTTTTTTTAATATATTTTCTAATTTAAGTTTTAGTCTGTTTTTGGCATTTTTATTAGTTTTTTTTATATATTTTCTAATTTAAGTTTTAGTCTGTTTTTGGCATTTTTATAGTTTTTTTTTATATTTTCTAATTAAGTTTGTTGTTTTGCATTTTTATTAGTTTTTATTTAAATTTTTTTTGTAATTTTGTTTGTTTTTGTCATTTTATTAGTTTTTTTTTTATATTTCTATTTAATTTTAGTCTGTTTTGGCATTTGATTAGTTTTTTTGTCAATATTTCGAATTTAAAGTTTTAGTCGTTTTGGCCTTTGTATTAGTTTTTTTAATATTTCTATTTAAGTGTTAGTCTGTGTTTGGCATTTTATTAGTTTTTTTTTTTTGATATTTTCTAATTTTAGTTAGGTCGTTTGGCATTTTTATTAGTTTGTTTTTTCAGTTTTTATTAAGTTTTAGGTTCTGTTTTGGCATTTTTATAGTTTTTTTTTATATTTTTTCTAATTTAAGTTTTAGTCTGTTTTTGGCATTTTTATTAGTTTTTTCATTTACATCTATATAGTTTTATCAATATTTTTAAATGAGTTTGTATTTTCATCTATTTATTATTATTATTTGTATTTATTTTTTTAATTGTATTGTTGTGGGTTTTTGGCATTTTTATTTTATTGTTTTAAGTATTTTTTCATTTGTGTTTAGGATTATTCCAGCTTGTTTATTATATAGTATGTAGTATTTATTTGATGTATTTAGTACATCAGTACGCGAAATGAAAAGGTTGCCTCTTGCCTAAAATAAGTCTCTTTTATTATTTCAGTAAAGTTTTATGTAATGTAAACACTGTTTTTTCCTGGATTTAGTTAACTGAATCATCCTTAATTATGACAACAAAATTTAAAATAATTATAACATGCGAAAGATGAACTTATGTTGTTTTTTTTTTCCCACAAAATATTATTGTAGAAAAATATTTAGATGAAAAAAAAATCTCAATTATAAAAAGTTGTTGCAGGTAATGCCATGGTTTTTCTTTAGAAAGCAAAATGATTGTGATTGTTTTTTCATTTATTATTGTGATTATACTTTTAATCATATGAAAAATATAATTTTGTGAATAAAAAAGACTACTTAATAATCTCTTATGTGCATTTAGTGCACAAGTGCACACTGCTCCGGGTGTGTGTTCACGGTGTGTGTGTGTTCACTGCTGTGTGTGTGCACTTTGGATGGGTAAATGCAGAGCACTAATTCCGAGTATGGGTCACCATACTTGGCCACATGTCACGTCACTTTCACTTTTTTGTTAAAAAAATAAATAAATTACCCAAATTTATCAAGGACCCTCTAACACCCCCTTGCCATCCCCGGACCCCAGTATGAAAACTCCTGTCTTAGTGATTACAAGTAAAAATAAACAAAGGTTGTATTTTCTGAACATGTTGCACTTTATACACGTTAAGATTGACAGCTGAATGCCTGCATTCCTCCCAACAGCTGAAACTGTCTGCTCTGTTTGTGTCTGTCCTGAAAGGGTGGCTCACTATTAGCATCTCCTTTCCTGAAAGGATTCCTGGCCGGGTATGTGCTTTCCAGACGGTGTTCCTCAGCCATCCTGGGAGTGGCTTTGGGAACCTTGACAGGAATCTACGCCGCTCAGAACTATGAGGTGCCCAACATCGAGACAAGCCTACGAGACTTCCTGAACTCTCTGAAGAAAGGACCGAGTGATTAACAGTTCGTTAGCAATCCAGTTCAGACTGAAGAGGAAAACATGCATCATTCAGCGTCACATCGGAGCTCCTGCCCTCCTGAACAAAACTGTTGAATTAGATAAAACTGTGGATTGAGGTCTATATGTGAGTGTGGATTTTGAACAGTTATGATAAAAAATGGGCATCATGTAGGGCTGCACAATTAATCCAAATCCAAATCACAATATAGCTTAATCCAATCGTAAAAGCGATCTAATGAAATAAATGCGATGCGTGTGAATAGTGCATAGTGAAGCGTGGCACTGTGTTCAGTTACACGTCAGTTTAACACTTGAAAATGAAGAATTTAAGGCAAGACAAATATTAGTATTGTAATTTTACAGTTAATGTTATATTTTTATTTTACAGTGAAATTCTTGTTTATTTATGTATTAGTAATTCAAATAATTTCGTACAAATTGTCATTTACAGCTGTACTGCAAAATACATTTATTACATTGAAATATAATTTTTCTTGAATACTTGTTTTTTATTTTACAGTTAAATATTACAGTAGTAGCTTATTTTAATATTTTTATTTTGTAGTAATAACAATTTTGTAAAAATTAATTTTCACACGCTTGTACTGTAAAATATTTACACTGTATTATAATATTTGTTTTACTATTACTTAATATTATTTTTATATTTTTTTCTTGAATTCTCATTTTTTATTTTACAGTGAAATTACAATAGTAATATTTTTATTTAATTTTTTTTTTAGTAGTATAGTAAAAATGTTGCTGCTATTATTTTATAATCATATGGATATATAATCACAAAATCTTTGGCCAAATTGTGCAGCAAAAAAAAAAAAAATTCCCTCAAATCGTGCAGCTCATGCATCATGCCCGTTTTGTTTAATACTGCACCGTAGAAGAATTGCATTTGTTTCAGTCTTTTGTGGAACTTCTTCCTGTACTTTCAGAAGCAGCTGTGGCTGACAGACGCTGAGCATGATTGTGATAGATAATGTTGGTTCGTCTGAAGCAGAACCTCCTCTTAGAAGACGCTGGCTTTGTCTCCTGCTTCTCCTGGTCCTTATTTACGGTTCCCACGCTCCTCTCATCTCCCTCACCATAGTTGACGGCCGCGTTCCCTTCAGCCCGTCGTCATGTGTGCTTCTGATCGAGTTCATCAAGCTCGTGCTTTCCTTCGCTGCTCTGGTGGCATCTGGAAATCTATCCGGCCTCAAAATATCAGCATGGACGGTGGCGCCGTACGCCGTTCCTGCGCTTCTCTACGCTTTCAACAACAACCTAGTGGTGTTCATGCAAGCCTACATGGATCCCAGCTCCTTCCAAGTGCTCAGTAACCTAAAAATCGCTTCCACCGCGCTCCTCTACACGGCCTGCTTGGGAAAGCGGCTGCGACTGGGGCAGTGGCTCGCTCTGGGGATGCTCGTGGCTGCCGGTGTTTATCACAGCTACTCCGGTTTGGAAGGGGAAGCGTCAGACGAATCCGCCGTCAGGCTCCGCATCACGTCCTGGGGTCTGCTGTTGGTGCTTGTCTACTGTTTCATCTCAGGTTTGGCCGCCGTTTACACCGAACGGGTGCTGAAAACCCAGCGTCTGCCTTTGAGTCTCCAGAACTTGTTCTTGTACGTCTTCGGCGTGGGAATCAATCTGGCGTCGCATCTCTCTGGCGGCGGGCAGCAGGGTTTTTTTGAGGGTTTCTCTGCCCTCGTTTGGCTCATTATCGCGGGACAGGCTGCTAACGGGCTCCTCATGTCTGTCATCATGAAACACGGAACAGGAATCACGCGGCTGTTCGTCATCTCCTCTTCTATGCTGGTGAATGGGGTGTTGTCATGGGGGATTCTGGGAATACAGCTCACACCTTACTTCCTGTTTCCTGTGGTGCTGATTGGATGGGCCGTGTACCTGTATTACAGGTAGATCGGACGGCACTGAAGATGACTTTATTGCTTTTTTATTACTCTTTATAAGTAGTGAAGCGCAGCGTTTCTCTGATGGTTTAGTGTCTGTCTCCTGCTGTTTATTTTCTCAGCATGTGCCCTCAGATAGCTTTGTCTTCTGCCTTTGTCCTCTTTCTAGAAGTCCTCTTACTGTGAATGACCATCATCTCAAGACTGACTGTTTTTTTTTTTCATATGCAAAATAAAAATTCATATTTAAAAAATCAATGTTGAATAAATGGTACAGCACACGTATTTAAGGCATATTTATGCAAATAAATATAATGGATCATTTTCAGTGGCCTGGTCAAAAATATCTTCAAATTATCTTAATGGAACATGATATTTACTTAATATCCTAATGATTTTTGGCATAAAAGAAAAATCGATAGTTTTGGCCCATACAATGTATTGTTGGCTATTGCTACAAATATACCCCAGCAACTTAAGACTGCTTTTGTGCTCCAGGGTCATATATATACAATTTGCATCAAGTAAATGTATAGTGATTAAAAATGTTTAGATATTTGTATTGGGAAACAAAACAAGCATACTGTGGAAGATAGTCGTTTTGCACTGCATGCAACATTTAATGTCATGACTTTATGAAATTAAGGCTTTCTGCTTTGATTTAAGACCTTTTTAGCCCTCAATTTATGAAAAGGTGAATCAAGACTTTTTAATTTCCCTTACACTGGAAGGTTTTCCTGTGTAAGTTTCACTTTTTTACTGTTAGTGTGGACAGATAATCTACTTGACGATTGCAATGCAATGGCAATACATTCCTATTTGTTTTCACACATTCATCCTGGTAATCAAACGCCTGTCACCGATGCCCTCCATGGACATTAAGCTAAAAAGAACTCGATTTGATCTTTTCCAGTGACTTCTTTTTCCCGTGTTGGATCAGATGTGCCATGGAGCTGCTGGATTTCCTCCTGGAGCTGCAGGTTTTGTGAGGACAGATGAACCGCGTCCTGAATGGCGTCTAACAGCAGATTCCTGTACCTTCTCTCAGACATCTGCCTCTGTTCCTCCAGAACCTCACGAAATGCCTTGAACACCTACAAACACAACCAGCACAAAAACCACTAGATGACAGTATAATGATATATTAAAGGAAATGCAGCTCCTGTACATAACTACATATAACTATATTTTTCATCAGGGGTTCTCAGCTCTGGCCCTTGAGGTCCACTTTCCTGTCGAGTTTAGCTCGAACTCTAATCAAACACACCTGAACAAGCTAATGGAGGTCTTTAGGATTACTGGAAAGTTACAGGCAGGTGAGTTTGATCAAGGTTGGAGCAGGAAAGTGGATCTCGAGGGCCCGAGTTCAGAACCCCTGTTCTTTATATTACAATGAAGGTTTATATGAGGAACATTATGATTTCTTATTAATATGATGCATGAGGAACAGATTGAAACTGATGTCGGTTTTCAATTAGGAATGTTTACGTAATTGTCGTCAATCTGAATGAATCCAATCTGGTTTCAGATTATGAAAGTTTGTGAGCCCTAAACTTATTTGCAATCCTTTTCACGTCTTAGCATAAATATGTCGTCACGTTCAGAACTGGAAAAAGGCACCTCTATAATGATTAGTTTAGTTTATTTATATAGCACATTTAACAACAGCCCACCAAGTGCTTCACAGGCAGGTAAATTGTAAAAAAAAAAATTTGTAAATGTAAATTTAATTTTTTCATTTTAAATTTTTTTAATACATTTGTAGTTCTATAAAAATATTAATACATTGTCAAATGTTAAAATTAAGAATACAAACCAGGGATTGTTTTTATTATATTATATAGATATCATATATATTAGTGCCGTCAAACCTATATCGATCCAAAATAAATGTTATTTTTACCATAATATATGGTGTACTGTGTATAGTTTTATGTATACATACCACAACACCTATTAGTTATTTTTTGAGAATATTACAAGATGTATAATTTTACATTCATATAATTTATATATAGTATAAATCTATTTTAGTATATAAACATAACACCTTTCTCTTAAATATTTCGTGCAATGTGTGTGTTTTATATATGACCTAAAATATACACATACATATATTACGTAAACAAATTTTTTTATTTTGGATGCGATTAATCACAAATAATCGTTTGACAGCACTAATATATATATATCCATTATAATAATAATGTTGTTATATATCTTATTATTCATGTACACTTTGATATGCCTTTTTTTTTTTTAGATGTTTTTTTTTATTATTCTCTTGAGTCCATATTTTTCTGTTCTTGTATTATTTTATTTATATCGTTTTTTCTTATAATTTAATTGCTTTCCTTTTTTCTTCTCGCTTTCTAATTTAATGTTGTGTCCAAAACAAAGTCCTTGTTATAAATTAAAGGCTCTTTGTCAGCATCGAAGGAAGAACCAACCATGGAATATTTCTATTGATCAAAAGGATCTTTATAGCTGAAAAAGTTATTTAGATTCATAAAATGTTCTTCACACTAAGAATAAGAATGGTTCTATTAGGAACTGTTCTCTGAAAGCTTCTTTGAGGAACCAAATATGATTTTCTATGGCATCTCCCCTATGGAACCTTTATTTTTTATAGCTGACTAATTTGAATACCTTTTTGTAATATTTTTGCTTCTCCCAGTTTCTCCTAAAAAAAACATCCTAAATGCTGACTCGGTGTTGTTCCTCAGTAGATGTTCACCTGCAGACTCTCTTCTCTGAGGGTGTTGATCTCCTGCTGGTGTTGTCTGCTCTGGGTCTCCAGGTCTGCATACGCCTGCTGGTTCTCCCTGCGCAGCGCCTCGATCTGAAGAACCAGGATGTGTCTTTCTCTGCGCAGGTACGACATCTCGCCCTCCACACCACCCATCTGCAGACGGGACAGAGTCAGTCACATGATCAGAACAGCCTGTTTGAACTCTGCTTATTTAACTCAACCAGAACTCACCTGAACACCACAATAAAAACTGTTACAGGTCTTAAACACTGACAACAATTTATAAACTACATTTTATAAACGGATTGACCAATCAGAAGCCAGGACTGGAAATATCTGTTTTATTAAAAGGGTCATGAACTGAGAAATCAAAATTCCCTTTATTTTTTGACATATACTGTAGAGCTCATTGTGCTATAAAAACATTCTGTACGTTTCAGAACTCAAAACTTTCTCGTTAGTCTAAAAACAGCTTATATTGAAGCCAGTCTGCCAAAACAACAGGTTGTGGAGTCAATGTTCCACTCTATGATGCAATAGTGTGGATAAACACCGCCTCCGCAGAAGAAGATCAATGCCTGCTTCTACATCACGGCCTGTTTAGCCCCACCCACCAATTCTACATAACTGTTTGTTTAGCCCCGCCCACCGATTCTATGTCACTGTTTGTTTAGCCCCACACACCGATTTTACATCGCTGCTTGTTTAGCCCCGCCCACCAATTCTACACTGCTGCCTGTTTAGCCCCACCCACCAATTCTACACTGCTGCCTGTTTAGCCCCACCCACCAACTCTACATCACTGCCTGTTTAGCCCCAACCACCGATTCTACATCACTGCCTATTTAGCACCGCACACGATTCTACATCACTGTTTGTTTAGCCCCGCACACCGATTCTACATCACTGCCTCTTTAGCCCCTCATAGCCCCCCCACCATTCTACATCACTGTTTGTGTATCTGCCCCACCGATTCGCCTCACGTCCTGTTTAGAGCCCCCTCACAACCGATTCTACATCGCTGCTTGTTTACCCCACCACCAATTTTACCCACCACCCGCGCTGTTTAGCCCCCCCACCGATCTATTCACTGTCCTTTTGGCCCATCCACCATTCTACTCACCTGTTTAATTAGCCCGCCCACATGAGCGTTCTATAAGCACGGCTGTTTAGCCCCGCCCACCAATTCCACATAGCTGCTTGTTTAGCCCCGCCCACCAATTCTACACTGCTGCCTGTTTAGCCCCGCCCACCAATTCCACATAGCTGCTTGTTTAGCCCCACCCACCAATTCTACATAACTGTTTGTTTAGCCCCGCCCACCGATTCTATATCACTGCCTGTTTAGCCCTCCCCACCGATTCTACATCACTGCTTGTTTAGCCCCACCCACCAATTCCACATAGCTGCTTGTTTAGCCCCACCCACCAATTCCACATAGCTGCTTGTTTAGCCCCACCCACCAATTCTACATCACTGCCTGTTTAGCCCCACCCACCAATTCCACCTACTGCTTGTTTAGCCCCGCCCACTGATTCTACATCGCTGTCTGTTTAGCCCCGCCCACCAATTCCACATAGCTGCTTGTTTAGCCCCACCCACCAATTCCACATAGCTGCTTGTTTAGCCCCGCCCACCAATTCCAGGTTGTGGAGTCAATGTTCCACTCTATGATGCAATAGTGTGGATAAACACCGCCTCCGCAGAAGAAGATCAACGCCTGCTTCTACATCACTGCCTGTTTAGCCCCACCCACCAATTCTACATAACTGTTTGTTTAGCCCCGCCCACCGATTCGCGCATGTAGTGAATGACATGAATGGCAAATGACAAGAGCGGCAAACGCATGTCTACACTGAAACGAAACGATAAACTTTATTTGATGAACTTAATTTTTAATGAAGATCCAGACAGTGTCAGTTAAAACTGGTAGTTTTTTGTTCACTTCATTTTACCTTGGATTCATTTACAAACAAGGCACGAGATTTTCAGAAAGATTAAAACTAAAGAGATGCTGTATCAACTATATTGGATCAGACAGTAATGTCGCAACACAAGTGTGAGTAACTGCTTTTATTACGTTATCACTATTGCTTTGTGTCTTCTTACAGATCATTTGATATGTACTGAGTATTTATGAGTTTTTAACATAAATCACAGCAGCGTCCATCTGTGTAAGATGATGTTGGCTGTCAAATATACTGTTAGCCAATCATAGACGTTGTTTACTTCCGAGTGTAGGCCACGCCTATTCAAACAGAGTGTTATGATGAGGGGGGTTAAAAACCCTAAATTACTTCTAAATTATGATGTTTTTTTATGTAAATTATAAGTGGACCTCAGAGAATAGTACAAAATAAAAAAAACAAAGGCAGTTTGTGACCCCTTTAAAAACACAATAAGCTTAAGGCACACACATCTATATCTGTTGATTTCTGTTATTTCTCATGTGTCTGCCGCTCTCACCTGCTCCTCCTGTAATTCTCTCTCCATCTTCATCAGTTCGTTCTCGATCAGTCTCTCGTGAGTCTCTCTCAGTCTCCTTCTGCGCTCCAGGAGTTTCTCATGATCCGCCTGAGAGACAAACACATCTTATTGCTTATTTATGAGGTCAATAATATATTGTGCCCATTGATACAGTTCCCAACAGGTGCATGAATTTTATAACAGCTGCTTTTCCAACATTGGGAAAGTTGCCAGCTGGTCCACTCACAGCAGTCTGTACAAAAAGTAGTCTTCTGGATAAAAATAATGTGAATAAATGTCAATAAAATTGTAAATATATTTTAAATGGTTTCAGGAGAACACCAAGACCACTTATAAGGGTGTGTCTATCCGCACTGAATGTATCTGATTAGCCAAATAGTGCACTCTCTCAGCGCTCACTTTAGGAACGTATAGCATCACTGCGACATACATACTTATAAGTATAATATTATAATTTGTGTAATTTTCATACTACATTATGAAATGAATACCATGTTCAATGCATGGATTGTAGTGCGCAAACTGTTTTAGGAAGACCCTTAGTGTTGTATAATACCAGCACTGGGCTGTTTATGTTGGTGAAGGTCATGTGATTCACCTGGCACCACCCTGTGAGTATTTTACATATCTATTGAGCTTAACTTGCACTGAATCTGAACCATTCCATTTAAGTCTCATGATTGCTCTTACTTTCTATTTATTTCTCTACAGCTGAACATGCACTTGCTGGGGCCAACAGTAAGATGTCAGTACTACACGAGAGAGCCACAGTGAAGAAAGGTAAGCTTTATGTAGTAGTCGGCAATAATGATTATCATATCAACAACATTCTGGATGATAAATATGAGCCACGTCCCATTCAAGAGATTGTACAGGATGCACACAGTCTTTTGGGAAAAGAACTTCCACATAGTGTGCTTACAAGGCACACTAACGGAGCTGAGATACGGAAAACCACAGTCCTGTCAGGTACAGTTGAGATCATTCAATATGCCAGTATGCCAACAAGTACTGTAACTGAATTATCATACTCATAAATGTTTCAAAAATGCAAATCGCTGCATTACAGGGAATTTCGAGGGGAGATGGCGTTCCACTTTCAGATAGTTATATTGTTTTGGAAATGAAAGGGATTTCTATAACAATGCCAATTAGAGAGCTCTCTAATTCAGTTCTTACTAGTAAAAATGCAATTACAGAGCTCTCAATTAAATTCTTACTAGTAAGAAATCCAGTTACAGAGATCTACAATTCTGTTCTTGCTAATAAGAACTTGTTTTATTTTTACAAAATAAAAGCCCCATAAGCATGAATTCATAGCATTCTCATTGCGTCAGAATGACCAGAAGAGTGAGATGACAGCTTGGAAAGGTTTTGTTTTTGAAAAATAGTATTTAATCACTACATCGTCCAGGTGGATGCTGCACACCGGTGGATGAGGAGATTCCCCCTCACAATGTAAAGCGCTTTGAGTGCTTAGAAAACCGCTTTATAAATGTAATGTTATTATTGTGTGTTTTTTATTTTTTATTATTTATTGCTTGTTATTATTGTATTATTATTTATTTATTTATTTCAGACCCTAGAGTACATTCACAAAAATCTAAAAATCAAGAGTATAGTCTTTAAAACTTATTTTTTTTTTTTAAATAATAACGAACGCACGGATGTCTTGCGGTCAAATGGCTGTTAAGATTTTTACAGGGTTTACACAGACAACTATCATCTCTTTTGGTTGTTAATTACGCACTGTAACACCCATGAATGCTGAATTTGACCCGTTAATATAATGACGGCTTGTTGTACTCTCGACCCCAAATGATTACAATTCTCTTCATCTCTCTCTCTCTCTCTCTCATCTCCCTGTCTCTCTCTTCCCTCCCCTCCCTCTGTCTCTCTCTCCTCTCTCTCTCTCCTCCACTCATCGCCTCTCTCTCTCTCTCTCTCTCTCTCTCCCCCTCTCTACCCCTCTCTCTCCCTCTCTCTCTCCTCTCTCTCTCTCTCTTCTCTATCCTCATCTCTCTCTATCCCTCCTCTCCTCTTAACCGCATTTTAATAGGCTTCATCATGCAGTAAATCCTCAAAAAGATCAGGGGCTGTTGAGTTATATTACATTTACATTTAGTCATTCAGCAGACACTTTTATCCAAAGCAACTTAAATTCAAGGTACGATAGAAGCAACAAAAGAGCAATAAACATGCAAGTGACAAAAGTAACAAGGTTTATATTACTCCCACCAAAAAAAAAAAAAAAACAAAAAAAAGGTGAGTATATTAAAAAGACTTTTAGGTGAAATTTATGGAAAAAGTCGACTTTTAGGTGAAATTTATGGAAAAAGTCGACTTTTAGGTGAAATTTATGGGAAAAGTTCATGAAACAGTGATATTATATCATGAAAGTATGGCACTTAAATAGAAGCATGCACTGCAACCATCGGAATTTCTTCATCCTCCAAATATTCATTGAACCACAAAAGCCAACACCCCAAACATGGGGGTATTACTACACACACAAAAAATGTCAAGTCGCAAAACTTGTCCGTGTCGTAACCATCAATTCCAGCTGACAACAAAGTATCATGACTGTTCACAATTCGACTATAGTCTGCTGACCGCATGGCATTTACACTCTCATGAGGTTCTGGGGGCAGGCGTTAAGAACCTCTACCACGACAACACTCAGCTCGATCCAATGTTGATATGGGATTCAGGTATGTGAGGAAACGTGAAGGACCACCCCAGTCAGAGGACCCAACTCCAGCAGACCCATTTCCTGATTAATGCCAACAACTGACGCTGGCCGGCATTGTATCCCATGACAGACTGAACCCCCATCAGGCCTGTGTTGCTCATGCAGAGGCACGATGACTGGATTAATGATGTTATTCAGGTAGTACTGTCTTGTCACGGTACCATTCATAAGGTGTAGGGCAGTTCTGTATTGACTAGACAGACCTGCCCAGACTGTAACACCACCACCTGCAAAGGCTGGGCTGGTGACAACAGAGGCTGATGCATAGCGTTCTCCTTGACGTCTCCAACAGCGTTAATGGCCATCATTTCTTCTCAGTGTGAATCGACTTTCATCAGAGAACAGCACTGAGGCCCACTGGTTCTTTGTCCAGCATTTTAGGTGCAGGTGAAAGTTGATTATCCCTATCAACTTTATCCCTGCGCGTACGTCGGATACTACCCTATCTATATATATATAGATATTATTTCTATATATATATATGAAAGTGCACGTGAATAAACGCGTTTTTCGCCCTTTTCCTTGCCCTTTTCTTACCCCATTTTTTGAACCCTCCATTGCCCAAAACACCCTTACCAAACCCTTCAGAATCCCCCTAAACTAATTTTAATGTTACCAAAAGAAATGCAATCAGTAAATCCACAATGCACCCGTTTTCAAATGATTGATGATGATTTTAAGGGAAAAAAAGCTGTCCAAAATACCTGGCCCTACGGTGACCAAATGAATGCCCCCCTCCTGTTAAATCATGAAAGAACTTTGATTAACCACATTATTTTAGAAAGCGTAGTTAAATTTCACTAGCCACACGCAGCCCTGATTACTGCCAGACCTGTTGAATCGAGAAATCACTTAAATAGAACCTGTCTAACAAAGAGAAGCATGCTTAAAGAGCAAAACATCATGCCGCAATTGAAATAAATTCAAGAACAGATGAGATCCACAAACCCATCACGCTGACCCCTGTACTCACCCGTCATGGAACACGAGTTATAAAACCCCTTTTAACGCGCATTGGGACCGACCACCGCGAAACCATGGTCAGAGCCATACCCCAACATGGAGAAAAACGCCCTGGCAAAACCAATGGCGAACCTTCCAAGCAAGCGCTGCCGGCATACGCACATCTCTGTACGACGAGCAACAACGGACTCATCCAAAGGGCCATAACAAAGAACGCCCAGAAACAATCGAAGAATGCAGGCCTCAATAAGATCAGGCGTTCATGATCAACATAAGAAAGAGACTGGGAAACAATGGACTCCAGGGGAGCACCCCCCCGTTCCCACGGACAAAGCCACTGATAACCCACCAAAAAGAACACAAAGGCTCATCTTTCATTTGCCAAAAAATATCTTGATTACCCCACGAATTTTGGACAAATATTCTGTGGAATGATGAGACAAAAGTTGAACTTTTTGGAAGGTGGGTGTCCCGTTACATCTGGCGTAAAACAAACACAGCATTTCATAAAAAGAACATAATACCAACAGTCAAACATGGCGGTGGTAGTGTGATTGTCTGGGGCTGCTTTGCAGCTTCAGGAACAGGACGACTTGCCATAATTGACGGAACAATGAATTATGCACTCTATCAGAAAATCCTGAAGGAAAATATCCGGCCATCAGTTTGTGACCTCAACCTCAAGCGCACTTGGGTTATGTAGCAGGACAATGATCCCCAACACACCAGCAAGTCCACCTCTGAAAGACTCAAGAAAAACTAAATTAAGGTCGTTGACGACCGTGGCATCAGTCAACGCTTGTTCGGAGATGCTGTGGCATGACTTAAACGTAACATTCACTGCTTGCTCGAAAACCCTCCAATGTGGCTGAATTATAACAATTCTGCAAAGAAGAGTGGGCCTAAATTCCTCCACAGCGATGTGAAAGAATCATTGCCAGTTATCGCAAACACTTGATCGCAGTTGTTGCTGCAAAGCGTGGCACAAACAGCTATTAGATTTAGGGGGCAATTACTTTCACGTAGTGCTAGGCAGATTTGGACAGCTTTTTTCCCTTACCAACCAAAAGAAATGAACATTAATATTTCAACAAACCTGCCATTTTGTCATTTACTCGGGTTATACTTTGTGTAATACCTTTAAATAGTTGATCTGCAATCTTTTCAAGTGGTGCAAACATATGCAAAAAATCACAAACAACAGGAACGGCGGGCCCCCAAAAACCCCGTTTTGACTGGCACTGTCTATATAACCTTACAACAACTAAGATACGTGTTAGAGGCCTTTTTTTAAAGAAAACAAGCAGTTTGAAAATTAATATAGAGTTCAAGTGTTCCTAGAGGGCTTAAATATACCCGATGGAAAGAGATGTGTTTTAGTCGTTTCTTGAAGATAGCTAAAGACTCAGCTGCTCGGATTGATTTGGGCAGGTCATTCTACCAGGAGGGAACATTTAATATAAAAGTCAGTGAAAGTGATTTTGGGCCTCTTTGAGATGGCCTAAATATTACACTATGGCCCTTCCCACTTGCGGAACGCAAGCTTCTAGAGGGCACATAACTCTGAAGTAATGAATTTAGGTAAAGGGGTGCAGAGCCAGTGGTGGTTTTGTAGGCAAACGTTAATGCCTTGAATGCCTGTGCAAATTGATGAACACAATTTGAGGTGTGACGTGCGTTTATTTTTATTGCACTGCAATAGTCCAGTCTGGACAGAACAAGAGCTTGAACAAGGAAAGAATCATCAATCATAACTGTTTATCAGGGTGTCAGCAGTGGATTGAGTTCCTCAGTAAAGTCTCCTGATTGGTCACTCACCGTGCTGGTGGCGTGTGATTGGCCGGAATCTCTGTGTGTCTCCTGTAATCTGATCTCCTCTTTCAGCTGTGTGATGCGGTTCACTCTCTCCTGATTCCTTTGGACACTGGCCCTGCCCTCTGACATCATCATCATCATCATCATCATCATCATCTCTCACACTGATGTGAGTCTCCTCATGCCTACCAGTAAGATGCATGTCCATTTCCTGTCTGAGGAGGTCCTGCAGGTCCCTCTTCCTGTCTGCTGTCTCACACTCTTCCTCAGCTCTTCCTCCATCAACCACCTACAACACAATCACACACAAGCTAGAAATCAGCATTAAACTCATATTTCACACAAAACTCGAGCAGAAATGCATGAGATTGATGAGATTACTCACAGACAAGTCCATTGTGTCGAGCGGCTCTGAACTGAAGATCTGTGTGTGTGTGTGTGTGTGTGTGCTTGTGTTTCACTCTCTTCAAATATTCATTATTAGTGTTCACTTTCACCTGTGTGTGTTTAAATGTGTTGCATTCAGGGTTCCTATAACTATATTGTATATACACTATATGGACAAAAGTATTGGGACACTCCCTTAAAGAACATGTTTGACTACTTTAGTAATTTCCATGAGTACAAATCTTAATGTTTAAGCATATAATGATTATATAGGGAATAGTGTGCTTCTAACTGTATAGCAACAGTTTTTGGCCGACATACTTTTGGCAAAATAGTGTAATTTTTACATTTTTATTATATTATCATTTTTTATTTTATATTTTAATTTCAGTTAAAGTTTTGGTATTTTTGTGAATTTGTGTCATTCTGAGCCTGTTTTTTATGTTTATTTTGTATTTTATTTGTTTTAATAAATATGTCTATATAATTTTATTGTGTCTGTGTGTGTATGAAAAATAAAAAAATACATAAATAAATTAAGCTAAATAGGAATACTTGTGTAGAAATATTATTTGTTATTATTAAAATATTAGTTTTTCATATTTTTTCAGTTTTATATATTTCTATAGTTTATATATATAGCCTGTAATTAAATATGTGTGATTTAAAAACAATAAAGTTAAAAGGAATAGAAAAATAATAAAACTGTTTCAAAGTATAAAATAAAAACTATAGTATTGTCTCAATGATGGTAAAATATCACTGCTTGCGTCTCATAATCATCCGCTCTCTGTCCTATAAATAAACCCTGTGGTCAGTTTATTCTGAGCGTCTTCCTGTGCAAATTCATGACCGCATGCAACACTTTCATATTCAAATGCCGGATTTTCAGTAAGTCACAATGTTTTTAGTCAAGTTACATTGAAATAAATAAGGATGTGATACTGAACATATCTGTTTTGAAAAAGAGAAGGAAGATTGAGAAAAAATGATAGGCAGATTACAATATATATGACTATTTATTAGAATACACACGTCTGCTTCTGTAGGGAACTAGACATTATTAATTCAGTGAAAATGATCTGAAAGAAAAAGTGCATGAGTCAGACGGCACATAAGCTATATTTCTCAGAACTCTTAATATTTACATCTGTATATGCAGCGGATCTGCTCTATTGCAATTTATTATGCTGATCAAATCTGTTTCCTAATGATGCATCTGATGTTTTCAGTCATGTTCAGTGCAATCTGAATAGCACTTGTATACATTTTTCCTGTTATTTTCAATGATTGCCTTATTTTTTAGTATTATAAGTATAGTCTTATAGTATATACTAAAATAACACTGTAAGCTGCATAACATTTCAGTGCAGATTTACTCTTCATTTATTCTTCATCTCACACACACAAAAAAACTAACTTAATAACTTTGATTAAAAAAAAGGAAATTGAAAGCTGAAATAATAAAAAACAAAAACAAATGGAAAAACATATCTAAAATGTAAATGATGATTAGAAATGTTGCATTGGTAGCTAACTGAAATAAGGAAGTAAATAAAAATAAGCTAAACAGAAACACACACACCTTTTTGTTTAGCTTTTATTTTATTTTTTTATATTTATCCTTATATTTATCTATTTAATTTATTTATATTCATCTAAAAATAAAACAAATAAATCATATGTAAAAAGTAAAGCTAATTAAAGCTAAATAGAAAATCTTAATCTTGAATCTAAATAAAAATAACTATAAAATAATTTAAAAAATCATACTCGGCTCAAAAATCAGCCTTTTCACAATGAATTGCAACTTAATGCATGCATCAACATTCTGTTTTTATAATGAAGTTTTGAATCATATTTATTGCAATATGAATAGCACTTTCAATTTTGTGCCTTATTTTATTGCCACTTCAACATGTTTATCTTTAACATGTCTACACAATAAATGTTAATATTCTAATTTCATGTTCACATCGAAACACACAGAGATCATTCAGACAGAATTGAAAATATTCCCGTTTAATAAATAATATTTTTGCTGATTTTTATGGATAGGGTCAATCATTTTTAAATAAAACAGTGACAATAAACACACGCAAGTCTTATTTGGAAACAGCATGTGTTTATTTACAGACATAAGCACTGTGATATTCATGCTACCTCGAACAACATGCTGTGAGTTCAAATTAAAACAAAGAAATGGTATCACACAGAGCATTTATTATTAGAAAAAGGGTTAGACCAGCGCTAATGTGCTGCGTATGTTTATCTATTCTGAACACAGATCAGAAGAAGAGATCTTCAGTAGGAAGGTTATTGGGTTATTCCCATTTAATATCATCCATCTGGACTGATTGATCGTCAGGAGGTGAAACTAATGACAGATAATAGGGCTGGAGTTATTCTCTTTATTGCTGGACGAGATGATTCACTCTGGAGAAACAGAGACACACAAACATCAGGAAATTATTTTACTGTCAAATACTGTTTCAGCCGTTCTACATTTCATACGTTTCATTTGTTACTTGCTGCTTCTTTGCTGTTTACTAGTAATATTTTTCAGTGTGTATCAGTGGTTTAGATGCTCATATTAGCAGAGTAATCTACAATGGACTGTAAAAGATACACTCACCGAGAAGCTCAGCATCTGTGATTATCCATCGGCGGAGAAAGGCATGAAACAAACACAGAGAAAGATGTCAATACTACTTTATTATACAAGTTATTTACTTAACAATGAAGGGTTTTTTTCTTGTGAAGGTGCACAAAATCATTTCTAGTTTGTTTTAGTATGGATTCATATTGTATGTGCTTCTGCTGAGCATTTTTCTTATTTAATTCAATTATTTGAATTCAATTATATTAGCAGATTCTATTACCGAGTGTACCTAAAAGTAAAACTAAGACAAATTCAAATAAAAACATTTTTGGTAACTTGGTATAGCTTAAAAATTAAACATAAATATTAGATGAAAATACACAACAAATAAAATAAAATAAAAAGTAGCCAGTGGTGTTGTGGTTTAGCTCAAAGTGTTAAAAATCATGTAATATGCACCATGGCCACCACTACATGGAAATACAATCGTTTAAATACTAAAATTAAAATAAATAAAATAATAATAAGCTAATGCTAAGTAGAAATATATATAAAGTAGCCTATATATAAAACAAATACCAAAAATAACAAAAGTCATTAAATAATGAAAATATAAAAAAAGGCTAATTTAAAATATTAATACAATACTATAATAGTATATTAAAAGGGGTGTGACTAGACGAGAATAACAGCCGGTAAAGCAACAATTGTAATGAGGGTGCAGATTTATTAATAATAAAGCACGACATTACGACGGAAGGCGAGGACGTATGATACTGAGTGTCATTGTCAGTAAAATAAAACTATTAAATAATTTCGGTAAATTCAACTAAATCTGCAAAAAAAAAAAAAAAAAAAACGACTATAATGTGACAAACTTCATGATTCAATGCCTTTTTAAAGTGGATTGGGAAAGTAAAAATGAAATAAATAAGTTTAAGTACTAAAATTACTAAAAATAAAAATAAAATGAAAACTGAAAATATAAAAAACAAAAACTATAAAACAATAACTAAAATGAAAACTGAAAATATTAAAATAAATGCTAATTCAAAATATGAATAAATATGTATATGAATAATAATAAACACTAATCCTAAAATAACAGTTCGCAGCATAGCAGTTTGAGTGAGAGCACCTTTATATTTATTGTGAAGTTTGCTCGCACCTTAGCTGCACTGGGGGCGTCCACGTATGCGTGTGTCGGGGATCTCGTTGCCCTCTTTATCCACACACCAGCAGTATCCGGTGCTGTGCCAGCACTGCAGGGGCAGATAGTTGCCCTGATCATCACACTCAGGCTTGAAGTACCCGGGTCTCACCTGCTCTGGACTCCAGCGAAACCTACTCTGAACTCGACAGCTGCGGGAGACACGAGCACATGGTGTGTGTGTTACAGAGATCTTGAACGGATCAGTGTGTGTGTGTGTGTGTGTGTGTGTGTCTCACCTGATTCAGGAGAGCCCTTCACCTCCTCATCCGCGTCCACCAGCAGAGGCAGGCTCCTCATTGGCAGCTGCATCTTCTTCGGCATCAGTCTGGAAGCTTTTCACAGAACGTGGAGATTTAGACCATGTGACATAAAGTTTAGGATATACAGAAGCTTATAGTTTATACATAGTGTATAGTTTGTTATAGTTACTCATATTTTACATTTTTATTTCTATTCTATAGTAATCTAGTGTATTTATATATTATATTCTGTATTCTAATATTAACCTATATGGAGTTTATATGATATATTCTTTCTGTATTAGGTATGGAAAGTGTGTGTGTAAATTTTCGTTTCTTTTTAGTTCAAGGTTTATGATTTGTTTTTGTCTTTTGCTTTGCAACTGTCATTTTTATAATTTTCTTGAATCAGAGCTTTTATTTTGTTTGTACTTTTAAATTTTTGGACTTATTTATTTCAGCTAGACATTTGATAAAACCGTTTTTTTTTTTTTTTTTAATATAAGTTATTCATCCAAAATTCGTTTTACTTTTTGGCATTTCAGATTTATTTAAATTACCTATTTTTTTAAAATATAGTTTTAGGTTTATTAACAACATTGGGCTAATATAATCTACTGAAAAACGTGAATTTAAAAATTAGAAAAATAATGAAAAAAAAAACTAAACAAACACTAAATATAGATTTTTGAGAAAACTTAAGATGGACCCTAATGCTTTTAATGTGTATCTTGGCAATAAATTCAATAAAACGCTAATTAATAATTATTAATTGTAAAAAAATATAAAACCCTTCACAAAACCAAAATTAATCCATTGAATAGCACAATTTGATCAGTTATTTGTGTGTTGGGGTTATATGAATAAATATGTTTATAAATACTATCAAATACTAATCCCAAAATAGTGTCTAAATAACAGTTTATTTCAAATAAATTAACATTTATTTCAATTACCAAATTTTTTAAAATAGTTCCTAGTTTTATTAATAACACTGGTTGCTAATATAATTTGTAATATATATATATATACACCACACACACCACACACACACACACACTGTTATTAAGTTATTCTCTATTAAATTTATTAACTATTATTACATGTATTTTTCAGATTATTTATTTCATTATATGTCATTGGTGATTTTACCATCCAGTTGTCCGTTGCCCTCTCTCTGGTTTGTGAAAATTGGTTGCAGTTTCTAAAAAAAAAAAAAAAAAATTAGATATTAAAAACAAAAAAACCCACTATGGATGAAGATTATTATTATTAGCTGTTTAATCTCACAGTGAGAGGAACGCTGCTCTTCTTGCCGGAGGTCTGGTCAGAGGACTCGTCAGAGAAATCCTTCAGCAGCGTCATGCTGTTCATGGGAAGATGCATCGCCTTTGGAGGAGCACCTGCAGACCAAACATAGACAAGCGATAAGAACATGATTCGTTTAGCGCTTAAACCATATATAAGTGCCAGATGCAAGGAGAATTCAATCTATCGTTCCTGAATAACATGCATGAATAATTAGGTGAAATGACCTGTATTTCTGTAAACGAACAGTGTGTAGTGTTCAGATGTTTAGCATGTAATTCACTCGGCTGTGTTGCTCACCGGACATCTTTCTGGTGAGCTCCATCTTCAGCTTCTCCTGGCCGGTGGTCAGAGCGCTGATGTGTTCCTTCTGACCCCAGACGAGGTACGCGGTCAGCGCCTGTCCCGCCAGAAGGAGACAGGCCAGAACCGTCAGTCCGGCCACCTTCAGTGCCTTTCTATTGGCGTTCCTGCAGGAGACGGCACAGAACAAACATCTGAGACCTTCTGCGCTTCTCATTTCTCATGTTTGTCTGTGTGGGTGTTGGTTATCTTGAAACAAATGGTCATCTATCTAGCACAGAAAGTGTAATTCCCCCCCAAAAAATGAAATTTTCCAGTGACTCACGATGTGCCTGTTTTGAAACGCTTGCGATCCTGGGGATTTTTTTGTAGTTGATTTTCTCTTCATTTGATTTAAAAAGGGACATTTCATAATCCTCATTTGCAAGCTGCTCTGGATAAAAGCATCTTCTATATGAATAAACGAAACTGTAAATTTAATGGTTTAATTTTTTTTTATATTATGTTGGCTGGTTTGGGTTTTTAGGAGAACTGAGAATAAACAACAAAAAATGCCCACGGTTATAAGTAGGTTAGTTAATTAAAACTAAAACAATAAAAAAATGTGTTACTTAAAATAGAAGTCAACAAATATTGCTATATACAAATGTATATTTTATTGCAGCTTGTCAAGATAGCATTTATTTTGATTTTGTTAACTTGATGAAGGCTACTAAAATAACTGAAAGTGAAACTGAAAATAACAGATTTGTAGTGTACAATAAGAATATATTAGACCATATTTAAAAAAAAAAAAAAAGAACAAAACAGCATAGGATAGTACTAAAACTTTAGAATTAAAACAATTATTACAAATTGCATCTTGATGTTGATATTTGTCAGTAACTCACTTATATGTAACGTCTATAACACATTGAAATCTGAATAACTAATAACTGCATATATTAAAATCATTAAGTATTTATTAAAAACTTCTCCAAAACAGCCCTGTTGAGATCTGTTACATAAAAACATCCAATCAGTAACGCCAGCGCGTGTGACGTCACCAGTAGCTAGGCAGATTTTGATTTCCTTCTTTCTGATTTCGCAGTTTTTCATTGGAATTTCACACTAAATAAGCTATGCACTGAAACCAGTTCCGTAATTATTCATGATCATTAACAATGCTTTTATTCGCACTAAACTGTCTTTGAACAGGCTACCAAAAGAGTTTTGCATGCAAAAAAGAAGAAGAAGAAAAAAAAGATTCACAGGATATTTCAAAGCATGAATTCTTGAACATTTATGCTATATTATAATTACCACCATGCACTGCTGTGCAAACAAACAAACAAATAAATAAATGAATGTACCCTCCGCGGTTCAGGATGGTCTCCTGGCTTGGCACGCGCTGGATCAGCGCCTCGTTCTGATGCTCCTCCATCACTGGTGTGTCTGTGTCTATGTCTCTAACACTAAATGCAACTCTCTGTAACTCTCCAAAGGTTTTATGCGCCTCTGGAACCCGCTTTTCAGGTCGTCTGCGGTGGAAAGTCCCAGCTGTGAAGCTGAACCTGATTTGGGTTCTCTTCACATCTCAGATGTGATTGGCTGACGAGAAGAGCGTCATTAGTTGATGGAGAGAAGAATACTTCAACCTGTATGTAAATATGAGAAACAAACAGTGAAAACAAACATCCCCATTCCTCTTTCAACGATCAAATACAGAATAAATCCGTGTTTCAGAGACGGATTTGACACCCATATTAGGTTATTCTTTCTAATAACTCTCATTAATACTCAATTAAATCATTACAGAGGGATGTTTAGAAAATATGCATTCATATTTGAAGTTTTTAAGTTTCTCTTTTATTGCCTCCCTTAGGAGAAATTTGTCTTTGGCAACCGGGAGAGCAGATCAAATAAAATAAATAAAAATAAAAGGTTACACTTTATTTTGATAGTCCACTTTAGACATTCTACTAACTATAAGCAATTTTTGTAACTACAGTTCAACTACATGTCAAACTATCATCCATAATTTGAAAACTAAATGTTACTAATCCATTAATTTGCCACTACATGCACACTAATTCTTTAATGCAACGCTACATGTCAACTACTCATTAATTTGCAACTACATGACTAATAATCCTCATTAATTTGCAACTACATGTCAGACTAATCTCATAATTTGCAACTACATGTCACTACATGTCATAAGCCTGCCATAATTTGCAACTACATGTCACCTAATCCTCATTAATTTGCAACTACATGTCAACTAATCCTCATTAATTTGCAACTACATGTCAACTAATCCTCATTAATTTGCAACTACATGTCAACTACATGTCAACTAATCTCATTAATTTGCAACTACATGATAATAACCTCATTAATGTGCAACTAATGTCAAAACTAATTTCATTAATTTGCCAACGACCTGTCAACAATTCTCATTCATTTGCAACACATGTCAAATACTATTCATTAATTGCAAACTACATGTCAACTAATTCTCATTAATTTGCAACTACATGTCAACTAATCCTCATTAATTTGCAACTACATGTCAACTAATTCTCATTAATTTGCAACTACATGTCTACTAACTCTCAGAGTAGACTGTTAGGGTAGGTTTAGGGTTAGTAGAATAAGTTGACAAAGAAAGTGTAAGAAGATATTAAGCAAACAGTCTACTAACACTCTAATGAGAGTTAGACATGTGGTGCAAAGACTTACTGTTAATAGAATGTCTAAAGTGGACTATCGAAATAAAGTGTTACCAAATAAAAAAAATAAATAAAAAATGACACCATTCCAAACCATATATATAATTCCTATACAATCCTAATAAGACACCAACATTACATGTTACCCATCACATTACCCTCACCCACACAACAATTTCAATCACTTATTCAATAATTTGACAGATAATGGAATTGATCATATAAATCATATACATACATTTGTAAAACATATGAATCAATCTGACATTTCTATTGATATCTTGCATTTCTGAAGCCTGTTTAAATGCACATTAACGACAAGTACTTAAAAGAGTTTCATGAGTGAAGTTTTAGCACTCAAACTTATAATAAAGTCTTTACGCTGCTGTAAAGTTCTAAAGTGGCGTTATTTTGAAATGCAAACATAAAGATGATGGAATGTGAGGGAATTAGTGCAGGTTCTGCCAAGATACAACTGATTCATGCATCCAGTTTCTCTGATTGGAGAACAAAGCAGCTGACTTTCAGTCTTCCTTTAAAGCAGTGTTTCGGGTTTTCCTGAAAGGCAGAACTGAGAAACGAAGAATCCGCAAAGAAGAAATGAAATCCCCAGAACTCACTGTGATACGCCATCCTTTCCAAATGTCAAACGTGAAGTGAAATCATAAGCTACATGATCTCTGATTTATGGCTTGCTTTTCGGAAACTAAATCTCTGACGTATTTATCAGAAATGATATTGAAGCCAGTTAGTGTTTACAAAAAAATGGCATTTACTATAAAAACCTACATTTACTTCCCTATATCACAAATAAATCCTAATCTAATCATGACAAACTAGCGCACATACTGTGTCACGCTCGGGTGGGGTGTATGAGATAGAGCAAGGTCTAAGACTCCTATAGATATTTTACCACTGTTTTTTTTTTTTTTGTTACAAATTATGTAGGAAAAGTAATAGATTAATTTATGACAAGAGTGCACCTCAAAAATCTACATCATAACAGGAGTTAGTTCAGACAAAGACCTTTTTCCCTATCTCGCTTTAGAAATGTCATAAATTATGTATCAATCTAAAGCTTAAACTCTCAAAATTCATCCGGTGAAAACCATTTTAAAATTGGACATTGCATTACCATGAAAATGATACATCGAAATCATTTTACAAAATGTTTTCGTTCATGAATTATAATAATTGAAGTTTGGATAGTGCACTTTCACATTTGAAAAATGGGAAAACAGATCTAAATAACATCTCTAAATCAGTAAAAATAGGGCACAATGTACTGTATGAATATAAGGGAATTTTACAGGTGTTTTACCTGTATTTTGAATTGACAGATTGCATTTGTGCTTAGGATTAGACAGAAATTCCATCAATTCTGTATACTAATATACAGTAACATTTGCTTTTTGTCTGTTTGTTGTTGTTTTTTTTTTATTTTTACGTGTTAAGCTTTTCAGGAGTGATTAAAAGGACTTTTTACAATGAATTAAAATATACCAAATCTAAAATACACAGAAATATAGTATATAAAATGAGAATACCATAATACCAACTATATTGATAAATATTGACATGGAGATAATAATTGACGAGCTGCACTACTTTAAGCACATCTTTATATGTGAGGTGCAGTCAACATATTAAGTGAAGTCATTGTCAGGTCCGTACCCATTTTACTTGTGTTTTCTTGTTTCTTTTACAGTGTAAGCTTTTTAGGTGGCAAAAGAACTTTTTTTTTTTTTTACCATTACTCGTTATATATATATTATTTAGAATGAATACTTAATACCAATGGATGTTATTATATTGTATGTTTATATTTGTATGATCTGTTATTTTATACATATTATGTTATTGTACAAACAGCTTATGCTTGTTTCCATAATTGAGATAATATACAAGCCATATTGACTGTAATTACCAAATCTTAACTATGAAAGATTTTATATGTTTTCGATTTGACTGTTGTCACAATGACATTAGAGCCACAGTCGAATTTGAAGAACTTGACAACCGAAATACCGATTTTCATCCTTTAAGACAACTGGTAGCACAAACCCAAGCAAAAGCATAAAACATAATAGAACAAAAATCAGAGGCTTGGTGTTGTGTTCTGTAACTCTTATATTTCAGTAGATGAACCGTATTCAGAACTACACGCCTAAACAAACAAACACACACATTTTTCTTCATAATATAAGCAAATAATCTTTCCCTTATGCAACAACAACAACAGACATGTTTATAAAAGTGATCAGTCACATGTTCTCATTTCTTTTACATTCACTGTTATCATCATCCTCATCATCAGTAATGTTGAAGATATAAACAGACTCCTTCACTTTCCACTTTCCCTCAGCAGATCCTCATATACTGACAGCAGACGTGTGAATCACCGGCCTCAACTTTCCCTCATCGCTTCCTCTTCTGTTCTTCCTCATCAGTTTCCAATGAATTACTCAGAAAAACAGATCGGCATAAGCCCTTTGACTTTATTTGGTGCCAAACAGAAGCATCAAATAAGCATCAAGTACATAATCTTAGAGTGAATTAATGAAACTTTACAGATAGATATGAACGTAAGAATATTTGCAAAGCTGCCAAACCAGACTTGGGTGTATGAAAAAAAAAAACCTTCCCCAAATTGTTTTTACAACTTGATTCTTTTACAATTAGAACTTTTAAGTTCTATAGTTCTTTATATTTTTGGTGCCTTAAAGGAATGTTGAAATTTAGACAAATGATCAATTAAAATATATGTTGGCCACAATAATAATTTGATAACTTTATGTTGCTTTTTAGCCTATACATGTTTGCTATTTCATCTACTGTGTTGCGCTTCATAATTGTTTTCCTCAATACATTCAGAAATGTCTATAAAAAGCATTGAATAAGATTTAGAATGGCTGGTTTTCATTGTGACCCCCACTATAAGACACTATAAAGACACTATATGGACATAATCAGCAGCATCCCAAGGCTTTAAGGTTTGTGTCTACATAACTCAATAAATCTATATTGATAAACATTCCCCTGGAGAAAAATGTGACTACCAGCTTATAGCCTACATAAGCATATCTTTATTGATTCAGTCACTTACAGTATTTAGTTGAACTCACAGTCAATCAGCTACATTTTATTTCGTTTGTAACTTTTTGTTTTGGTCACACAAAGCATTATTGACATGGTAATAATACGTATTAATAACATTAAGTTAACTTTCTGGCACGGTTCTCCCAAAATTCTGAATAAATGTTTTGCAAGTAATGTTAATAGAAAGCTCCTAGTTTTGGGTCTTTATTATATATTAGCTCATATATATTTATATATATATTATATATATATATATTATTATTATAATATATAGTGTTGGGGGTAAAGCATTACAAGTAACGTGAGTTACGGAATCGGATTACTTTTTCAAGTAATAGTAAAGTAAGCATTACTTTTAATTTACAAGAGAATATCTGAATAACTTTTTCAAATAAGTAACGCAAGTAAATTTTTTTCCCATTTATTGATTGACAGCTCTCCTGTCACCATGTTGAGAGAAATCAGAAGATGTTACTGTAGATCTAAAATAAAAATGAATATGCATTAATTCATCTCACTAACAAAAAACACAGATTCAGTATTCCTCAAAAATAATAAAAATAATGCAACTCAGAATATGAAGCAAACCGGCAATAATTAAATGTTAAACAACACAAATATGCTTTATGTATTTAATCCCATTCTATTTGCTTCTGACCTTCGATGATCCAGTTCAACCGTACTAATAAGCAAAAATGACTCTAGACAAACATTTATGTGTTTTTTTTTTTGCTGAAGTGTGTTGAAATTTCTTCTGCATTCTACTGTACGGACGTAATTTTACTTTCCCTTCAGCCTGAGGCTTTCATTTTTCACTTTTGGTGTGAAAAGGCTTTTTTATTTGCCAAAAATAGAACTTTTTTATTTTAAAAACAAACAAGCAAGCCCTGTCCAGATTTAAAAAGTAACGCAAAAGTAACACAAAAGCCGTCCGTTCCATAAAAAGTAACGAAGTAACGTAATTAGTTACTTTTTTATGGAGTAACGCAATATTGTAATGCATAACTGAGAAAATTCAAAAGTAACATTCCCATAATGTTTGCAAAATGATCAAATGGAATGACCCCTTTACCTACGAAAGAGCAAAAAAAAAAAATCATAAGAAAACGTAAAAAAAACAGGGACGTTTTTTTTTTTTTTTTGCAAAAAAAATATAACTAAGTAAAAGGTTGGCACAAATGTTGTGAGAAGATATTTCTGTTAGCTGGGACCTTACTAACTGCGTTCAAGTTATGTTGGAAATATCGTCTTTGCAAATGAAACACGCTTGAAGGAATGTAGAGTCTGTCGCCCTCTAGCGCCGAGCGCGTGCAACGCGCCAGTTCGGCGCACGTGTGTTTCTCTCAGCTGGCGGCGCTCGGGTTGCTCGCGCGAGACGCACGCAGAACGGAGCGGATTTACCGGAATACGGTCGGAACGGCGTCGCAGGACGAGCGTTTCTCCGGAGGAGCGCTGAAGGAGCGACGCAGCCCGGTTCTGCTGTGAATATCAGGTAAATGACAATCCGCTGCATGTCCTGACACTAAACAACAGGCTTGAGCTCGTGCTATTGAGTGTTTTTGACACAATGCTGTAGCAGTGATGGGACCAGCAGCTGTTGTTAGGGCTTGATTCAGTGTGTAGGATGTTCTGATGTGTTTACAGACGAGTTAACTGTAGGAGCTGATTTTGTTGTTGTGGTGGTGTGTTTTTGCACATTGTCTTTGCGTTGAGCTCATTTGATGCATTTCTATGAAACTTTAGTGTACATATAGGCTACTTTCTGTGAAAACATATGCGAGATGCAGTCACCTGAGGTCAATCACAGTGCATTTGATGTTTACTGCACTATACATCTTTACTGTACTATACACAGTTCTGATCGAATAAAGTATCACATGATGGGTAAATTGCTTTATTTGGGTTAATTAAACGAGCTGTGTGTAAAACCTGAGTTAGATGAACTGCGCACAGTCGCATGTCAGTCATGTATGGTGTGATTTATTTTGCTCGGATCTTGCTTTCAAAGCTACGGAGAGTTAAGTTTACATATATTTTAGCAGAATCTGCATTTAAAAAAAAAAAGAAAGACCAACAAGACCCTGCTTCTTAGGAGATGAGTGTATATGTAAACTTTTGAATTTGTGAAAATTCAGTTATTATTTTATCTATATGTAATATGACTATATGTACACATTTGATGTGAAATAGCCTATTAACCCTTGTGTTGTGTTCAGAACCCTTGCACACTAACGAGGTTACAGAGTAAAAAGGACCCGGCCTCAAAAATGGCTTATAAATCACTCATTATGCTATATTATCACCAAAGATTGGATTTAATCTTTTTGTCAACTTCTTTTCTTTCATTTAGGACTGGTTTTGTATTTATATTTGCTTCTGATTAATCGTAGGCCTCATTTATCTGAGTGTAGGCACCTCTTTTTTGAGTGAAAAAAGCGTTATTTATGAATAATTTTCACAATATTAAAAACTGATGAAAATTTGCACTGTTTATAACACTAGTGTACTTTAATGTTTAATCAGGCAATCAGGTTTGTTTTGAAAGGCTTTTATTTTGTACAAAATGGCACAAAGTCACACTTGTGGTGTTCCCGGTCAAAAATGACCCGGCCTCAAAAAATGGCTTACAAATCACTCATTATGCTATATTATCACCAAAGATTGGATTTAATCTTTTTGTCAACTTCTTTCTTTCAGTTAGGGACTGGTTTTGTATTTATATTAGCTGCTGATAATCGTAGGCTCATTATATGAGAGGTAGGACCTCTTTTTTGAGTGAAAAAAGCATTATTTATGAATAATTTTCACAATATTAAAGTAAGTCTTAAATTTAAAATAAAAAAGCAATTTTTATGGTCATGGATGAGAAGTAGGACTAGATACAAAGTGTTTGAGTTCCAGTTTCTTTATTTTTCACAGGCGTTGTGCATGAGATGCTAATCTCAGCATGTGAGATTACTGTAAAAAACTATACCTTTCCCCCAAAACGTTCTGTAAGTGCTTCATATGTTTGATTTTAGTATGCTTTAGTAGTGTCATATTGAGGTTGTTTGTTGTGAATCATGAATGAATCAAGTTGAATCATGAGTAGTTTCAGACAGCAGTTTTTACAAATCTATTTGACTGATTAGATCAAAATCCATTAAGTGAGTATCCTCTTTAATATGAATGTGTGTGTGTGTGTGTGTGTTTGCACATGACCATTGAACTCCATCCACTTCACAGCTGTCGTGTGTGCAAATGTTTATTTTTAGCTGAACTGACGCCTGTTGTGTGTTTTCCGGGTCTTGAGAGCTGCAGTGAGGAGTTTATTGGTGGATTTGTCTGTTTAAGTGCCGGTTGATTGATTGTGTTTCCAGTAGCATCAGAGTCTGAACGATTCCGTCTGAATCAGATACTTTGGGGGCTGCACGATTAATTTAAATAAAATGGAAATTATTAGAAAATTAAGAAATGAAGGCTGCATTTTACATTTGAAAAGTAAAATATTATATATATATTTTTAAAGACGGGATTTAATTGTACAGTGAAAAAATTAACAATTGTATAAAGCAGTTTCTTATTTGTTTTGTTTTAGTAATTTTTATAGTTTATTTTAGTAGAGTTAATAAAATTATATATTATTGTATATAGTTTAAATACTATATGTATTTTACAGTGAAATATTACAAATAATAAAAAATTTTTTTTTCTTGTTTTGTTTTTTTTTTTTTGTTTGATTTGATTTAGTAATCTCTTCTTTTTTTTGTGATAATCATTGATGATGATGATTGTTCTTATTATTTTTAAATACTAGGATTTCATGTTACAGTGAAATAGCTACACTAGTATTAAAACTATTTCTGATATTGATTTTATTTAGTTATTGTTATATTATTATGATTTATTATTTTATTTAGTAATAATCAAGATTATGATACTATGCGTATTATTATTTTAAATTACTAGATTTTTCTTTTAAAATAAAATTGAAATAGTAAAAAACATTTCTTATGTTTCTTTTTAGTATTTTTATATTGTAATTTTAGCAGTAGTAATAATACATAAGAATAATAATTTATTATTTTTCTTTTTGTAATATTTTTATTTTAGTAGTAGTAGTAGCAATAATAATAATTAGTTGTTTTTATTATTATGATTATTGTTGTTGTTTATTTCTAGCAACGTTGATATATAATCGCAAAATTACGGGGACAAAATTATTATTTTTTTAAATCGCTTTCTTTTAATTGCAATCGTAATTATCAGAAAAATCATAATCTACTTTTCTGTATTAAAATACAAACTGACTTCATTGTGCAAATTAGGCTTCATTTTTCTTAAGTTTCACAATTTTTGGACTTTTGGTAATTTAATTAATAACAGTACATGAAAAATCTACATTGTTTTGCCTCTTTTTAAGATAAAGCGGCCCATAAATCAATCATGTATGTGTGTTTATTACTGAAACTCTTTCTTTAGGTCTGCTCTGTTTGTGAATTCATGTTTTTACATCCGAACATTACAGCTGTTCAGTAACCGTGAGCTGTTTAACCCTTAATATCACTGCTGCATAATGAGCGTCCGTCTGCAGCGAAACACAAACACTGGCGTTTGTCAGGAAACTACAATCCTTTATTTATTCTGTCCTGAGGAGAGGCAGGTTGGCAGCTGTCGTTTGGCAGAGAGTGATGGATTGTGGGTAATTTGACTCTGAAATCTTCATCTGTTCAGTGGGGTCTGATTTTGGATGATGTCATTACTCAAATCTTTTGCCCTCAAGGTGAACAGAAGGACCACGACACACCACAAACACAACACACACAAACACACACACACACACGCCCACACACAAACACACACACACACGCAAGGACACACACCACGAACACACACACACACACGCACGACACACACACACACACACGACACACACACGCACGACACACACACACGACACACACCCACGACACACGACACACACACGCACGACACAAGACCATTGCACCGAAACAACAATACATGGACACACTTTGCTCGCACGACACACACACCACGTAGCACGACACCGAAACACACGCACACACACACCACGACACACACAACATGACACACTCGCTCGCACGGAAACACGCACGACACACACACACACACACACACACACACACACTCTCAGCCACGCACGACACACACCACGACACACACACACAAGCACGACACACACACACACAAACTCGCAGCGGGGGAAGTAGGTGAGCTGGGGGGGCTGAGAAAAAAAACGGTGTGGGGGGGGGGTCACGTGACAAGAGTGATGCGAGAAGACTGACACTATATGATGGCGGATCCAAAGTGCAACTTTTGTTAAATAAAACTTTCATTTATTCGTTTAACAGCCTATAAGTGAGTGTCTTTGTTGCTGGGTTTTCATTAAAAAAATAACAATGAACCACAAACTAAGCATTCGTTTTAAATAAGGGAAAATACCTTATTTATTTGGGTTACAACAGCTATATCCATCTTATTCATTTTGTCAAAGCAAGGTAGATGTTTAATATATGCGAATATGCCATTGTAATATTTTATGGCTGATGTGTTTTGATTAATAAGATAATAAACCACAAATTACGAACGTTTTAAGGTAGCCTGAGGAGAAATCCATAGGCTATTTATTTGTGTTAAACGCGAGTAAAACACATCTATTTTGTTAATAAAAGTTCAAAGTTTAATGTTTTTGTTGTTGTTGTTTTTTTCGATTAATAATAATGAGCCATAAGCATGCATTTAAAGTAAGGGGAAAATCCAAAAACCTTACATTTATTTGTGTTACAACGCGGGTACATCAGTCTTATTCAGTGGCGTAGCAAGTCAGCCCCGGGCCCATATGCAAAAAAATGTGTACAAGCAAAAGGGTTTTACACATGGCAAAAAATGCTGCCGTTATAGGCTAACTGAATGCAAACACAATGTTGCACCATCAGCCAAAAAAAAAAAACAAACAACAAAAAAAAAAAAAAAAAAAAAAAAAAAACAAACAAAAAAAAACAAAAAATAGTGAAGGGATATTTGAATATTTGTTAATAAACTAATGTTTCGAGTCATGTTTTGAAATACCATCTCTTCATTGGACGTGCCTTTAGAGAGAAATGCATCTTTACGGATTACATAATGAAAGAGTTTTTGTTTTCGATTTGAATTATTTCGTTTTAAAATAGTAATTTAAAGCATTCTATAGATATATTTATCATGTCGGTGAAGAGCTCCTGCTCAAGACCAAGACACAGAAAGTGCATTTTTTCCTTATTTTACAAAAGCACAAGATTTTGTTGATATTGTGAGTGCACACAAATACAAGTAGACCCTTTGCAGTTCCGAATGATGTATACTCTTATCTTTATGAGCAAAAATGATGGCGTATTTTTAAGTTTCCGCTGTTCTTAAAAAAAATGCAAGTGATGGCGCTGGCTCCTCCATGTCCTGCAGAGCACGCTTCAGCTTCCACTCTCCACACAAACGATTGGATATGCGCCTAACAGCGCTCATTTATCTAGGTTAAATGTTTAAATTAATACTGTGAAATGCATGAAGTGTTTTATGTCTGTTTATTTTAGGCAAGTCGTGTTGGTTTGAGAAGGCTGAATTGATCAAACATAATGCTCAACTCACTGCCGCTGCCGCTTGGTTCTTCCTTTAAAAAACAAAAACTTGAATTTAACAAACATAACATTTTCCAAACATATTTCTAAATTAACATAATAAAGAAACAAAAATAAATATGACCATTTTGCCATTAAAAACCAAAGCTGAACTATTTTAATAGCTGTGTAATGGGGAAAAGAGAGAGAGAAAAGTCACGGGATCCAGTCGGACTCGGGCCGAGAATTCTCATAAAGCTGTTGGACAAGGCTGGGCCCATGCAGGGCCCTATTCGTTCCCTCGTTGCCCCCAAACTGCCCGGGCCCATATACACCTGCATAACCAGACGCTACGCCACTGATCTTATTTGTTCTTATCTGTTCATAAAAGTTTTATGTTTAATATAAGCGACTTTGTCATTGTAGCATTGTTGATGTTGTGTGTGTGTGTGTGTGTTTTCATTAAGAGTAATATTGAATCAACCTTAAGAATTAATGTTGTTTCAAGAATAGGAAAGGCCTAACGTTAAAGATCAAAATAAGCGCTACAGATGTGAGAATGCGAGATTAGTTGCTGCTGAGGTAGACACTCTCGCTCTTTCTCTGCTGTCTGTAGAAATTGTTGTTAATTCTTAATTTGAAAACGGCAGAGATATGTTACAGGTTGTAATATAATCCAAAAATCATGGCAACAAATGATTTTTTAAGTCAGTTTAATCAGTTGAAACGACTTTCACAGTCAATTTGATTCAATTTAACTCATATTTAACCGTTGCTTCTTGTCATTGTAGGCTTAGGCTACTTTTTCAATGAATTTTAATGAATATACTAATTAATAAAGTTAATATTATTTATTTTGTATTACATATTGTTCATTCATTTATTTTTAACACCGCACCCCCAGCACCCCCATTTTTTCGTGGGCTACACTCCCGGGGGTGCTGCAGCACCCTCAGCACCCCTACTTCCCGCGGTAATGCACACACACACACACGCATGACACACACACACTCACGACACACGCGCACACACACACGCGCACGACACACACACACACAACACGCACAAAAAAATGGTGTACATTTTACTTTGAAACAAATTTCACTCAGAAATTGCTAGTAAATTTTACCAATAAAAAACGGCGAATAGCACATTGAATTATATAGTATTTTATTGTAAAACGTACTTCAATAATCTGAAAATCTTTTTATTGTGTATTTATGTGCAAAGAGCTCCAAAAGTCTGAGGCTGCCAATTTATTTTACATTTTATAATTTTATAATTGTGGCCAACATGAACTAGAGAAAGCATTTATTTCATCATGACATTTTCTCCCCACTTTCAATTCTTTTACTTCAATGAAAGGTTAGAATTTTTGTGAATGTTTTGAATGAAAGATCAAAACACACCTTTACTCATATTTACCAAGGGTGCCAATATTAGTGGAGGGCACTGTATATATACACATATATATATATGTTTTCCAGTATAAATACTAAAATTGTTCTTATGTCAAGAGCCATTTACTTCAATTGCAAAATTACTTAATAAAGTCTTGTTTTCTGAAAAAATGCATCAAATTGAAGTGAGTCTATGCTTATAAACATCTGCTGATAGACTAGAAAACGCCTGAGCCCATTGTTCTTGTTTTAAGCATAAACTCTCTTCATTTTGATTAATTTCTCAGAAACAAGACTTATAATCTTAAATAATTTTTTCCCCCAAATAAATGTTTGTTAATTTCTGAATGTTTTCACTGGAAAAGAAGACTGAGCTCTGAGTGGGTTCTGTGTAATGTGTCTTTGTGTCGAGCAGCACAGAGCAGACATTAATCACTCTGTCGGGCAGGTGGAGAGAGAGGAAGTGAAGCAGAGAGGATCATGGGAGGACAGCAGCTCATGCGGTGCTCATTCATCATGTAGTGCGTTGTGGGATATGTGAGGTCAGCATGTGTAGAGCAGGACATTATGCACTCGCTTACACACAGACAGCTGATGTCTCTCTTTCCCTCTGATAGATTCCATCGTTGTCCCGAATCTGTTGTGTATTGTTATGAGCTATTATTTAGAAAATATTTTAAACAACTTGGTTAAAGGCTTTTGCCTTTAAATGCTACTCAGAATAGCTTGATAAGCGCAGTTTTCCCACCTGTTTTAACACATTTCCTCTTTAGACAGGGACACATCAGAGATTTCCTTTTTTCATTTATTTTGGCAATTACAAATGTACTGCTTACTGAATACTGAGCAGTATGTACTGCACACTGCCTACTATTTTTAAAGCCATCAGGATTTAGGGTTGCACAATGTGGAAAAATTCTAATTGCATTTTTGAATTAATTAATTTTTATTTTTTTGTGATTTAAAAAATGTAATTTACGATTCACAATGTTTAAATCTCTAGATATACCACAAAATTGTGATTTATATATAAATATGACTACAATAATAATAATAATAACAATGTAATTATTATTATCATTATTATTACTACTACAAGAATAATTAGTATTTTACACATTTTTATTATTATTGTCGTATTTGATGATGGTGATATTAGTAATAAAAATAACAACTTACTAACTTTTAACTTATTGCACTTACAGTAAATATTACAGAATAAGATTTTCTTTGTATTATTTCATTGTAAAATTACAACAATAATATTTAAGGCTTTTTTAATAACTCAACTTTCAAATATTAAACCATTTGAGCTTTTATTCAAGTCCTAAAGCTTCTCTAGAATAGCTTCTTTTTCCAAGTTTATGAAGACATTTGGTGTTTTTTATTTATTTATTTTCATTGTGTTGTTTCAGAAACAACACATTTCGTTGATGTGATTTCAGAAACACTTGACCAACAGCCAGTTGTGACAAACCCCCAATAACCAAATTGTTCTCTTTCTCTTTCAATTCTCTTTTCAATTGTTCTTTTGCTTGAAAGTGCTAGTTTTTTTCTCTCTTTTCTCTTGAAAGTGTAAATTAGCAAGACAATACACATGCAAATGATAAACTTTAACTCTATGATAGTTAGTTAATTTGTGAATCAGATGCATACCCATACTGATCACAGATCAACTGCGATCCGTTCCACCCCTATTCATTATTGTCACTTACTGTAATGCTGCATCACTGATGTTGTCTAGTCAGCGACATTACAGCCGTATGCAACGAAATTCAAACCCAACAGGTCAGAGGTCACCAAACGTGAACTTCAGTGCTCAGCAGAAGACCAAGATACTTTTGCTTGTGTGTGTAGTCACTGAATGCTAGAAGGGAACATGAAGTGAATAGACACTGATGGTGAATGTGTGGTTGTCCCGGTCTCAGAGGTGTCGGGATCATGTTACATCATCTGACCCGGTACCAGCTCTCGGCCAATGTGGACGCAGGTCTGGACTCAGATTTAGGTTAGAGGTCACAGGGCACAGCTCAAATCAGCAGCCGGCGTGTGTGTTTTTTGTTTGTTTTTTGTCTTTTTTTTTTTCAGGCGATCTCATTACCCACGTGCCCCTGTAACACACATCTCTCTATCTGCTGTATGTTAAAAAGCAGTCAGGACAGTCGCTTCTCCTCACCGTATCATCTTGATGGTCTCAGTTTTGTTATTAGATTTAGATTTTTTTTCACTTTAATTTGAGTAATTTTATTGTTTTTGTCAGTGTCTTTTCTTTACATTTGTTTAAATGTCTTATAGTTTCATTACTTTAATTATTATTATTAATTTAATTGTATAGATACATTTTTATGTTATTTTTAGTTTTAGTTTGGAATTATTTAGTACTTCAGCAGAAAAACAATGAAAATGAGAATGTAGCCTCGCAAACTAATAAGTTTTAATGTTTTTAACACATTAAAAAAATGTTTAAAAATAAATGATTATTAATTTTTAAGTCGTACTGTCTATATATGGCTATATATATATATAGTGGGTACGGAGAGTATTCAGACCCCTTAAATTTTTCACTGTTTGTTATATTGCAGCCATGTGCTAAAATCATTTAAATTAATTTTTTCCCCTCATTAATGTACAAACAGCACCCCATATTGACAGAAAAAAACAATTGTTGACATTTTTGCAGATTTATTAAAAAGGAAAAACTGAAATATAACATGGTCCTAAGTATTCAGACCCTTGCTGTGACACTCATATATTTAACTCAGGTGCTGGCCATTTCTTCTGATCATACCGTGAGATGGTTCTACACCTTCATTTGAGCCAAGCTGTGTTTGATTATACTGATTGGAAAGCCACACACCTGTCTATATAAAACCTTACAGCTCACAGTGCATGTCAGAACAAATGAGAATCATGAGGTCAAAGGAAATGCCTGAAGAGCTCAGAGACAGAATTTGGGCAAGGCACAGATCTGGCCAAGGTTAAAAAAAAAAATTCTGCTGCACTTAAGATTCCTAAGAGCACAGCGGCCTCCATAATCCTTAAATGGAAGACGTTTGGGCCGACAGAACCCTTCCTAGAGCTGGCCGTCTGGCTAAACTGAGCTATCGGGGGAGAAGAGGCTTGGTTAGAGAGGTAAAGAAGAACCCAAATATTACTGTGGCTGAGCTCCAGAGATGCAGGCGGGAGAGGGGAGAAAGTTGTAGAAAGTCAACCATCACTGCAGCCCTCAACCAGTCAGGGCTTTATGGCAGAGTGGACCGACGGAAGCCTCTCCTCAGGGCAAGACACAGGAAAGCCCGCATGGAGTTTGCTAAAAAAAACACTGAAGGACTAGGTCTGATGAGACAAAGATAGAACTTTTTGGGCTTAATTCTAAGCGGTATGTGTGGAGGAAACCAGGCACTGCTCATCACCTGCCCAATACAGTCCCAACAGTGAAGCATAGTGGTTGCAGCATCATGCTGTAGGGGGTAGGTGTTTTCGTGCAGGAAAGGCGAATGGTTGCAACTTTTTTGAGGGAATAAAGATGAATGCGGCCAAGTACAGGGATGTCCTGGATGAAAACCTTCTCCAGAGTGTTCAGGACCTCAGACTGGGCCGAAGGTTAGACAATGACCCTAAGCACACAGCTATAATAATGAAGGAGTGGCTTCACAACAGCTCTGTGACCGTTCTTGAATGGCCCAGCCAGAGCCCGGACTTAAACCCAATCGAGCATCTCTGGAGAGACCTAAAAATAACTGTCCACCAACGTTTACCATCCAACATGACAGAACTGGAGAGGATCTGCAAGGAGGAATGGCAGAGGATCCCAAAATCCAGGTGTGAAAAACTTGTTGAATCTTTCCCAAAAAGACTCATGGCTGGATTAGATCAAAAGGGTGCTTTACTAAATACTGAGCAAAGGGTCTGAATGTGATATTAGGACCATGTGATATTTCAGTTTTCTTTTTTAATAAATCTGCAAAACTGTCAACAATTCTGTGTTTTTCTGTCAATTTGGGGTGCTGTGTGTACATTAATGTGGGAAAAAATTAACTTAAATGATTTTAGGCAAATGGCTGCAATTATAACAAAGAGTGAAAAATTTAGGGGTCTGAATACTTTCCGTACCCAATGTATAAATTATATATATATAATACAAACAAACACACACTTATATATAATATAATAATATATAATTCAGCTAGCTTTTATTTCAAGTGACAAATGATTTTTTTGGAAAAGCTAGAAATGATTTGCTCTTGGATGCATATATTGAGAAAGATTTGAGTTCATAGTGAGACTTTTGACTGCAGAGAAACATGAGAAACGGGACACTTGAAAATGTTGCAGGACAGAGGTTGAACGGTTGTAGTTGTTCTTTTAGACTTTCATGTATAATTGATCTCTTGAAATAATGGATGACCAATATTGCAACACCTCTCTCTCCAGCATGTTCGTTTGACCAGCATGTACTCGCAGCCATTTGTTTTGTTTCGGCGTCACTGCTGTGTTTAGGAAAGATTTGCTCAGTAATGGTTTGAAATTAAAGAGTCTTTCGCTTTTAGGTCATTTTCCATCTCAGTGATTCAGTTTTCATCACTAAATAGCGGCTACAAAGCTGTTCTACAGCAGAAACACAGAGCGCTTCGGCTCTTAACGAGGGAGAAATCAATCACGTACAGTCAACACGTGTAATTAAGCGCAGCGTTCGTCTCAGCGGGGCTCATTATCTCATATTAAGCAGCACGTCTCTGCTGAGGTCATTACTGTGCTGTAGCAGGCCAATATTAAAATAGCCTGGCTATTTTAAAGTTTGAGGTCTGTAAGATTTTTTTACTTTGTTTTTTTTGCTCATGAAGGCTGTACTTATTTGATCAAAAATACAGTAAAAACAGTAAAACTGTGAAATATTAATACAATTTAAAATAAATGTTTTCTTTGTGAATATATTTTAAAATGTAATTTATCACTATTATATAAAGCTGAATTTTCAGCATCATTACTCCAGTCTTCAGTGTCACAGTGTCCTTCAGAAATCAGATATTATTCTTATATACTGATATGCTGCTCGAGAAACAGTTCTGATTATTAGCACTTCTTATAACTGTAATATTAATAATCACATTATTATATGGGTTTTTAGAAAGCCTAGAAAGCATTTATTAGAAATAGAAACCTTCTGTAGCATTATAATTGTCGGTTTTGATCAATTTAATGCAGTTTACATGCAAAAATGTGGATTCTGTATTTTGTTAAAACACGCATGATTTCATACACGTACTCAATCAAAAGTGCTTAGTGGATAGTTGGTTCATTCTGGTGTTCATGTACACGTTAATTCAGTCGAGTAACAACAAGGTTATTTGTACTTTTCACAAGACGCATTGTTTCAAAACATCTTTACAGAATGTCATGATAGTAATGTCTATAATATATTTATGCCTTATAGTCGCATCTTGCAGATTAGAGTTGAGCGATATATTTTGCACCGATATAAATAATCAAGTAGCTAGTTAAGATTTGATCTATGGAATATATTGCTTTACATGAGTGTGCTGTATATGAGAATAAAGTTTTTTTTTGTTTTTTTTTGCGACAAAATAAAAAATCAGGCATGTCATGATTACAAAAAAAATACATACGATTTTTGTCTGGTTAGTTATTTCTGTGGCGACTGACAGCCATAGATGTACATTTATGTTTAATATATTAATTCAAAGAAAATGTATTTAAAAAGTAATAAAAAATAATGATTTTAGTGACAAGGCCATCAGTAAATTGTGCTAATTGGTTATCATGTGATTTTGATAATGTTAAATAGGTGGATATTGTCAGATTCATTGGCCTGATTAACATATAAGTCTATTAATAATGAGTCCAAATCTAGCCTATTCTTAGATTATAAATTCTGTGATTAAAATGTATTCTTCACTCATTAACTTAAAATCATCTGTGTCACAACTGCACAACTGATTTGAAGACATGTAACACTGTAGATCTGATTGAGGTAGGTGTGTTTATGTGTATTTGACATCTGTCCTCCTGACTGCTGCTGAATGATTAATCTGCTGGTTTGTGTGTGTGTTGATGTCCGTCTGCTGTATGTGGGATCAAACTCCATGTACAGTCTGTGGCTCCTGCACTCATTAGTGTGTTTCCCTGAATAATAATTGGACTTCTTGACGGAACAGGTCACATGTCATCACCACAGTCAGTAGAAAATCTGACCCACATGACCCGCTGTGACATCAAACATGACAACAACTCACCCGCTTCAGAGATCCAAACCTTTGTAGTGTGCTTCATGAGAATTTATCTTTCTTTTCATTTTCCAGTTTTTTGGTGCATTAATCAGGAAATCAGTCTTTCTTGGTCGTCTCACAGATCACTGAATCATAATGGCGCAAACGTTTTACAAGGCTACTGCACTGCTGTAAAACTCAAGTTGAGATGCTTGATACATTTAAATAAATGTATAGATTTAAGATAAAACCTTAATCAGATTTAAAGGTGAGTGTGTTTTGCTATTTGCCTGTGTTATTAAAGGGGTCATATGATGCGATTTCAATTTTTCCTTTCTCTTTGGAGTGTTACAAGCTCTTGGTGCATAAAGAAGATCTGTAAAAAAGTTGCAAAGACTAAAGTCTCAAAATCCAAAGAGATATTCTTTATAAAAGGTTAAGAGTCAACCAAGCCTACCTAAAACAGCTCGTTCTAACAGCCCCCACATGTCTACATCACTATGTGGGAAGATTTGCATAACGCCGCCCAAATGTTCACGCAAAGAAAGAAGGCGTAACTTTTATTCTCGCTGTAGTCTGTTTTGTTGCTGCCGCCATGTCGTGAAGGCGCTGGGTTTCGTTGTGAAAGCGAAACTACACTTTGTTTGGTTCCCAAAAGAGGACGATATCCGCTTCGTCATGCCGTGAGCTGATCCGTGCTGGTCGCTAAGGAAAATACATCAACTTCGCGCTGTGAATAGCCGGATCGGCTTTCACCGTGGACGAAGCATAGTCCAGCCGCGGGTCTTCACAGTGTTGTTTGCCACAAGCCCCGCCCCTCTGCTCCACCTTAGCCGCTGCCGAGTCGCTGTGTGTTTCGTTGTGAAAGTTAAACTACTTTGTTTGGTCTTCCAAAATATTGGACACGACTAGAAATCAGTGGTTAATTTTTATTTACAACACTTTTCCAGAACAGTTTAACCCAAATATCCATATGTGTGCAGCACATTTATGGAGGACCGTTTCCTGATCCTGTGAGAGTAGACTACAATGCTGGCTGTTCTGACTCACAGACTGTACGTTTTTTTTATATTTAAAGAGTTTATCTTTTTTTTTAAGCGAGTTTTTTGGGCAGTGTAGAGTGGGGCTTGTTGTTTGTAATTTCTCCGAACACAAATGCAGACATGATTTTATGTTTAGCCCCGTCGGTTCTTGATTCAAACTGCGTAAGAAGAACGTATAAGTCATTATAATCCATAATTATGTCCCACTGGATGCAACAAACGCCTCGTTTATAATTGGTTTTTGGGGGGGTTTTTTCATGTTTTTGAATCATCGATCCGGCCTGACAGGGCATCATCACAATATGGTAAGGGGCGTAACATTTCCATCACACGCTTGAGGTATTCGGCCAATCACAACGCACTGCATAGCTGGCCAATCAGAGCATACCTCGCTTTTCAGACCGATGAGCTTTGTAAAAATCGACGCGTTTCAGAAAGGCGGGGCAGAGAGGAGAAACAATAATGTACAGTATTGGAAAATAATTGTTTTTTTGAACCTTAAACCGCATAAAACACATTTCATTACACCAAATAAAAAAAATAATGTTCTTTTTAGCAACATCATATACAGCCCCCGCTTTAAGGCTCTCGCGAGCTAGTAAGAAGTGCTTATTAGTTATAATTCTAGGGCATTGACAGGCGTTTGCTGTGGAGTTCTGGATAGAATATTACGTTCAATCAGCAAAAGGATGCAGAATTCCAATATGAATTTTGAATGTGAGGAAGATTAATTTGTAGTGAAATGAATAAAAATAGAAATCTGTTAACAGAAATGAAAAGAAATGTATAGATAGATAGATGGATAGATAGATAGATATGGTTAAAGATGATGGATAATGGATGGAAGATAGGGTTAACGATAGATAGATATATAGATAGATAGAAGATAGATAGATAGACCGTCTTTGCGCGGCTGACACTCTAATTGAGTGATAACATGAGACAGGATATAGATTGTAAAGTTGTACTCTTTCTTTTAACTCACCTTTGGATGTTTAGTCATGTTTATTTTGTGCTGAAACTGGTATTAATGTGGAGGAGATGATTGGTTCACGTGCGCCTCGCGCTGCTGCGTCTGTTGAACTGAGGCACTACAGCAATCTGTCACTCCACATTAAACAGCGCCAAAACGGCATTTGTTGTTTGAATACTGCAATAGAATGGACAGAATTTGAAATCTGAGACTTTGTTTCATATTAAAAGTACAAAGCACAATGCTTATTGCGATTAATTGAATGGGAGGTGTGTTACAGTGTTCCGTTCATTAACTGAAAACAGGTTAGACTAAACGATTCTTGAGATTTAAGAATCAATATAGTTTCGTAAAAATGAGAATCGATTAAAGTCGAGATATGGATATTTTTTTTAACCCAGCCCTGGTACATAGTCACAGATGTAGTTAGAAATAGATCTCAGTTAGATAGGCAATGCATTCCATGAAATTAATCTATGTTGAATTCTTTTTTAAATTTGAAGTTCATTAAATAATTTTTCAACTTCCTGTGTGTTGTAGCCAATTCAGTTCTGAATTTTATATACAAACTCTGTATCTGTTATAAAGACTGTCACATTTTGATAGTTTCACATTCTTTTTCAGATAAATTCACGTTCTTTCCACCATACAATCATATTTTGATCTGCTAGCCTGCATGGCCAAAGCAAGAACTCGGTATAGAAGTAAGAATCAAATTCTAGCATCATCGCCGGCGGCGTCACACCTGCACAGAGCAACTGAAGTGATTATTGACTGAGTTTTGATTGCAATTAAAGTGTTGATTGCAATTGGCGCTAAACGCTACGCTGAATAAGCTGCTCCCTCCCGCGTGTCATTGTGTTCAGCGCAAACCCACAAACCCCAGAGCTGCCAAAAGTGATAAATGAGCGGCCACTCTACCCTTCAGGTCTCTGTTGGCCGTCTCAAGGGAATCCGAGCAGTTTGTTCCTCTAGAATATCCAATAACATAAACACGCTTGTGTTGGTTGGTTCGTGTGGGTCGATGGGGTTGAGTTAAGCGTGTGAGGTGTGTCATACATGTCCTGAGGTGTTACTGTTAATTTTCTCATCATGGATCTGTCGCTCATGATTGTGTTTCCCGCTGATGTCTGATGACTTCGTCCTCTTGAGCTGCTCTCTGGGGTTCTTGCTTCAATCATTTACCCACTTCTGACTTCGTAATAAAAGTCTTTCATGTTCTGAATCCATCACAGTCAGAATGAGGTTATGAGGCAGAATATGGGCCACAGAAATGTTGGTGTGTTTGCAGAAGAAAAGATTCATCTATTTCATATTTAATGGGAAGAGAGAGAAGAATTGACAAAGTTAAGTTTATTTACAATTTATGCATTTAGCAGACGCTTTTATCCAAAGCGACTTACAGTGCATTCAGGCTATACATTTTTTTTATCAGTATGTGTGTTCCCTGGGAATTGAACCTACGACCTTTGCACTGCTAACGCAATGCTCTACCACTGCGCCACAGGACTATTATGTTATTATTATGAACGGTTATCTGAATATTTTTGATTCATCAAAATTCATCAAGGCTTGCAAAGATATAACCCGTTTTCCCCTACCATTATATAGGGAGTGACCCCGCCCACCTCAAGGGTCAAGTTAATTATTTTATATATGTTTTATATTTTCTCCATACTGTAATTTGGCTCCAACCTCAGGTGAAAATTGTCATTTTGATCCCCCTCTACAAAATAGTGGATTGCTCGGTAAATATTCATCAGGGACATTTACTATTTTGGATTTCTTCTTCATTTATGTATTTCTTTCAACAGAAAAAATAATTGTAAATCAATTTTAGATGTGAACCTCTGGTTGAGTTGAAAAACGAAACAACCCATTCCAAGTTTGCAGTCTGACTTTTTGGTCTAAAATTACTTGAAGTTTTATGACTTAAAGTTAAGACCAGTCTCAAAGGACAAGGTCACATTGTTTAAATAGATTTATGCAACCCGGCCTTAGAATTAAAGTAGAATTTTAATTTGCAATTCTAAAATTCTTTAAATTCGTTTAAATTCTTTTAAATTTCCATTGTGAGTTCCTGAGTTTTTGAAAGGAGTTCAAGAATTTCTACTCAGGTTTCCAGGCCATTTGAGTCTCCATTCTTTCTCTCTGTTTCCATGGAGAGCGAGTGGTTGCTACAGTGCGTGGTTTCTTGGTGTCAGTGCAGGGCTTCTTGAGGACTCGCTGTGACCCCGAGGGTTCGGCTGGCCCCTTTCACAATGGGCCGACCCGTTCCAGAGTCCCAGCACTGCTTTTGTTGGCACACTCATATATCAAGCGCATTCTCCTGCCAGCGGCTCCAACAATGCTTCTCGAGGGCCGTTTCTGTTCTCAAACGCTCACATGCTCGCATCAAAGACCCAGTGGGGACGTTCTGTGATTTCGACACATGCAAGTGCTGTGAAATGAGAACAAATCCACTCCTGAGTGTCACCAAACAACTTCTGCGCTCGTTCTTTTTCCTTCTGTCTGTCTGTATGTGCAGCAGGCTGACAAAAATCACAATTTCCTTTATAAATTTTATTTAATAGTAACAATAATAATGATTATGATGAATGTTTTGATAATGATTTTTCTTAAATACTAGTTTTAACTACAGTTAAAATTACAGTGGTTATTTATTTTTCTATATATTTTATTTAAGAAAAATATATTAATTTGTCTTAATATGTTTACAGTCAAATATTACAAAAGTAATTTATTTTTAACATTTTATTTAATAATAATAATGATAGTCATATGTTATTTTTATAAATGCTTTTTTTATTTTGCAATATATTTACAGAGTAACTAATTATTTTGCATATCTGCCTATTTTGGAGACTGCTAGTGCATAGTGACCCATATTTAGTTTTTGACCATTGAAAATGTGACCACACAGTTTAGATAAATCTATGTGTTTTTTAACACCGGCAGAGATGCGTGACACAATTTCACGGCTCTGTTGCAGCACGTCTCATCCAAAGACACTGTGAAATCTATGCAAATTCAGCCCAAATAGTTCCTGAAACCCTTTGAGAACAAACCCATCAGCCCCCGCACAAGGCGACACGCCATCATCCAGAGCTGCTGCTCTCCTGCTGCGTGTGTGTGAACGCACCGCGGCTCTAATCTGACTTTGATATTCCTCTTCATGCCCTGAGAGCTGGGTCTTCATCACATAAACTCAAAGACTGCTCTGTTGTGTGAAATATTTTATTGCAATCAATTTCTCACACATTTTTCGTGAGGAACTCTGATTGCATAAATTATTATTATTATATTATGTATTATTATCAAAAGATTCACTCAAAACATTATTTATTATTATTATTATTGTTTGTTTTTAATATTATTTTAAATACATTAATTATATTATTATTAATTAATATATTATTGAGTTATTAATTGTTAATTATAATGTGCTAACCTAATTAAGAAATGTTCTATTTTACTATTGTCACCTTTAAAACCAAGTATTTTACAACAAAAACACACCAATAATAATTTAATATCATAACTTTTCACTGTACAAAAATTAGTCATTGTCAATTCTTCATTAATAAAATTAACAAAATAAAAAAATACTATTGTAATATTTCACTGTAAAACACATTTATTATTATTATTATATCAATTTTGATTCTTCCTTGTAAACATTTTTTTTTGACTTTCATATTCATGTCTTTCAGGTGTGCTGGTGTCCACTGGGATACTGTAGCGATGATTATCTGTCAATCACAGCAGAGCCAGCCCTCGTCAGCAGTTTGCGACCAATCACAGTGGCCAGACAAGTGATGACGGTCGTACCATCCCCGTCAAATGCTTGAGCCCTACCCCCTCTCTTCAGCTCAGCGATGGTCACGTAGAAGCACAGACATATTTCTGTTGCACTCATTTTACATCCCAGTCATGTAGATTGAACTTTATCCATCGGTTTTCCTTCCTTCAGCTGTTTGTTTGTATTTGTTTGTGTGATGCTCGGTGTGCTCCTCCTGCGCCGTCTCGTTCGCCAGGTGCCGCTACAGACCAGCTTCATCTTCCTCTTCCTCCTGTGCGTCCTCAGTGTCTTCCTCTCTTCCTACTTCCTGTTCGTCATCAAACGAGAGCTGGAACCGTCGCTCGCAGCAGGACGCGCGGCCGGTGACCTCTACGTCACCCCGTCTCGGCCCCTCCCCTTCCTGTCTGGAGCGGGCGGGACGCTGTCGTCCGATGGCTCTCGGACGGATCCGGTCGTGCTGGTGTTCGTGGAGAGTCCGTATTCGCAGCTCGGACAGGAGATCGTGGCCATCCTGGAGTCGGCGAGGTTTCGCTACCGGACGGAAATCTCTCCCGGAAAAGGAGACATGCCCACATTAATGGACGGACAGCGGGGCCGCTTTGTGCTTATTGTGTACGAAAACATCCTGAAGTATGTGAACATGGACGCCTGGAACAGGGAGTTACTGGACAGATACTGTATCGAGTTTGGAGTGGGAATGATCGGCTTCTTTAAGGTGAGCGACTCTATATCACTCCTTCAGCTCTGAGTCTGAATTACAAATTTCCTGCTGGGAAAAGTACACTGCCGTAAGCAGTGAGGTTTGTAATACCTGGAGAAAGTGATCCAGTAGTCTCAAAGCTTCTTGACTATCTTGAGCTAGAGATTATGTTGACATTACAGACAGCAGACAGGGCAAATATGCCGCCTCACAGTCACCCAGTTGCCCTGCTGCGGGGGCTCTATGACCAGAACCGAACAATGTACAGGACTCCCTGAGCTAGTCGCATCCAAAGCCGTATCTAAGGCTCTCACATTCTTACTGTCCTCAATTAAAGTTTGGATGCGTGTCTCTAGTTCTAAAATCCTCTCTGTCAGCCTAACTATTTCCCTGCATTTTTCACATGTGAATCCCTCATCGCCGACAAAGAGAGAGAAACTGTACATGTGGCAAGCGGTGCAAACAACAATAGCAGGAGAAGAAGCCATTACTCACCATGATTGATGAATGATTCCGACTTACCACTGTTTGATGAACTTGTGAAAAATGGAGTGAGAGAGAAATGTAAACAGTAATAGATGTGAATAGAAATGCGAATAAAGCGGCGCGCTGCACACGCGGTTTTAGATTAAAGGCGAACGATCAAATTATCCAATTAGTTTGATAGATACAGTATTGACCCGAATATAATACGATGTTGTTTCTTGAAACACTGAAAAACACGTCCCGTCTTATATCAGGGTCCTAGACTTTGACATGGTCAATAATACACCCACAACAATGTGGTGGCAAATATGCAAAAAGATGTGCCTTGAAATACGTAATGTAATGGGGGCGAGTTGTAAATATATTGTGATAACAAACAAAAGAAAAAGAAAAACCTTACAGCTGCATCGTCGTGACTGTCACGTTAGCCTGTTGGGACCAAACTCTCTTTGTGATTTTAGACAGTACCCAGATTTGAAGACTACGTAAGATTTAACTTCTACTGTTAATAAGATTTTGTAGGCTACTATTAGATGGATAGCCTAAAGGTCCCTAATTCAGATGGGCTACTGTTTTTTTTTTTTTTGTTTTTTTTAATGGTATATCAAAATTGTATATTTTTTTAAATGTGATTGTTGGTACATTTTACCAGTTTTTACCATACTTTCAAAACAAAAAAATATGCAATATGAAAATAATTGAAGACAAAGAAAAAACCTAGGAAACTATGAAAATAATTGAATACAAATGTGTTTTACTGAGAAAAAACATGATTTGGTTTTTAAAAAGCCTTTTTCTCAAAAGGTACATCTGGAAAAAGTGGGGTCGTCTTATAATCAGGGTCATCTTATATTCGCGCCAATACGGTAATATCAGAAATATGGTGGGGATTAAGTTATATTTTATCACTTTAAACAACAGTGAGTGATAGTAAGATAGCGATTCAATAGAAAAGTGAGCTACACGGAGCTACAGTCGCAATCCACTCAGCAGCAAGGCAGACAGGAACCGGCCTGAAGTCTTTTGACTTTTTTTTTTTTGAGAGCTATCAATTTTAACATTTATTAGACCTTAATTTATTAGACTTTAACATTTATAAGACTTTAATAACTTCTCATTTAAGTGAACTTAAAACAATCTTCAAATAAACCCATTACAATAAATGTCATATTTACCTGTGCCCTTCAGCAGAAATATACAGGGAAAATTGACCACAGTATCAAACACTAAATTCTAAATTAAATGTAGATGTATCCTTAAAGCTACAAATGTTATTGATTTCCTCTTTTTTCCTTTTCTTTGATGAACAATCATCACAGCAGCTGGTTATTAGGTTATTTTGGTTGCTATTTTTTAAGAGCTGCAGCTGGTCAATGTGACGCAGATCTGACACGAAGCTTATTATTTTCTCTCAAATCTCTTTAATTTTTCTGACCCACTTCAGGTCTTAAAGTCTCTACTAATGAACTGAGGAGTTGAATCGGGTGTGTAGATGAGTGAGACAGTGCTGGGCTGCTCCAGGACAATTTTGAAAACCATTTCAGAGACATGTTCTTAAATGTAACTC
>JADLZN010009668.1:0-18958 GCA_018155175.1 Sinocyclocheilus anophthalmus | reverse complement strand
CTGCTGGAGACTCAAACCCTGTGACGGAGCAGGAATAGAAGCATCTCTCCTACACATTCTGGCTGAGATGGAGAGTTGACACCTCAGGAAGAGTGCAGATGAACCGTGGGCAGCACTGAGAGCTTCTATCTCTGTCTGTTTCTTCCGTTTGTCACACCTAAAACCGCACAAAAATGAAACAACAACATCAACTAACACCTGTTAATATCAGAAGGAATAGTGACGGATGTAAACTAATTTATAATACATTTATATTATAACCAATCCTCTACAATCCTTACTTTAGATAATATGTGTTCAAAACTCCTATCATTACACTAGATCAGGGGTGTTCAACCCTCATCCCAGATCCAACCAATCAGAGACTTATATGTATATAATATATATAAGTCTCTGGTATTTTGAGGTGTGTTCCCCCATAGTACGATGCAACAATGGAAGAAAATAACTAGCAAGCCAGCTAAAGAACTGGGTGGGCTTTCCAAACGTCAAAAAGAGCTTTATTGCCAAGTATGGTTACACACACAAGGAATTTGTCTGCTTTGAGTGCGGAAGAAATTACAGACATAGTGCAGACATACATGATAGTGCACAGTAGAGATGAAATATAAGACTAATACAGTCATGGCCAAAAGTTTTGGCAGTGACATAAATTTTGTGTTTTGCAAAGTTTGCTGCTTAAGCTGTTGTGGTGTTCATTCATATTGTTTCTAGATTATTGTGTAGAGTGATCAGATGCATTTGAAATCATTGCTAAAAGCTTCATTTGGCCAAAAAAATGAACTTTTCACAAAAAAAAAACAGTGTTTTTTATCCTAACAAAATTGACCGCTAACATTAATTGACTATCATATCAGCAGCAACATGTGAAGTGTGAATGAGTATTAGTCAGGTTAATCCCTACCATATTAATTAGATTGTAAGAGCAAACTGATTGCTATAAAAGGAGGGACGAAGCACTTCCACTCATTGTGTTCTTGTTAGCAATGGTTACCTCCAAAGAAACACGTGCAGACATTAATCGCTTTGCAATCAAAATGGACTCCTCACATGCAAAAGATATTGCTACAAAAAGAGCATATGAAAGGAAAACTATTGACCGGTTCGAAAGAATGCAAGGAGAGGGGTTCACGGCAGTAACGAAGTCTTTTAAGGATGTGTCCCAGAGTGTCAGCTAAGCGCCAGGGACCATATGGAACATGAGGAGTCAGCTGTGGAATTGTGTCACCAGCAGTGCAGAGCTTGCTCAGAAATAGCAGCAGATTGGTGTGAGAGCATCTGCACGTACAGTGAGGCCAAGACTTTTAGACAACGGCCTGGTGTCAAGATGGGCAGCAAAGAAGCCACTTCTCTCCAAGAAAAACGTCAAGGACAGACTGAAATTCTGCAGGAAGTACAAGGATGGACAGCAGAAGACTGGTGCAAAGATATTTTCTCTGATGAAGCTCCCTTCCAACCGTTTGGGACATCTAGAAAATCGATTGTTCGGAGATGAAAAGGTAAACGCTACCATGAGTCCTGTGTTGTGCCAACATTGAAGCATCCTGAGACCATCCATGTGTGGGGCTGCTTTTCAACCAAGGGAGTGGGCTCACTCACAGTTCTGCCCAAAATCATTGGCATGAATAAAGAATGGTATCAAAACAAGAGCGATTTCTTCCAACGATCCATGAGCAATTTGGTGATGATTTTTTTTCCATCATTTTCCAGCATGATGGAGCCCCATGTCACAAAGCAAGAGTGATAAAAAAGTTGCTCGAAGATCATTACATTGAAATTTTGGATCCATGGCCAGGCAACTCCCCGGATCTCAATCCCATAGAGCAGTGGTTCCCAATCCTGGTCCTGGAGAACCCCCAACACTGCACGTTTTTGGTGTCTCTCTTATCTGACACTCACATTTGAGGTCTTGGAGTCTTCACTAATGAGCTGATGAGTTGAATCAGGTGTGTGAATAGGGAGACATCTAAAATGTACAGTGTTGGGGGTTCTCCAGGACCACGATTGGGAACCACTGCCGTAGAGAACATGTAGTCAGTCCTCAAAAGGTGAGTGGACAAGCAGAAGCCCACAAATTGTAAACAACTCCGAGAACTAATAAGGCAAGAAGGGATCGCCATCAGTCAGGATTTGGCCTGAAGCTAATATCCAGCATGCTAGAGCGAATTGCAGAGGTTATGAAGAACAAGGGTCAACACTGTAAATATTGACTCATTGTATTTTTTGCCAATAAAAGCCTTTAAAACTTACATGATTATCATTGTTTTTCAGTATAACATAGACACATGTGGAAAAATAATCTACAAATACCGAAGCAGCAAACTTTGCAAAACACAAAATTTATGTCACTGCCAAAACTTTTGGCCACGACTGTATAAGAAAAACAGAAAATTAAATAATGCAAAATAATACAGAAGTAGAACTTATGGTATTGAAGGCCGAACTGAAGTCCACAAACAAGATCCTTGTGTAAGTCCCAGGTCTATCAAGATGTTGAAGAATATAATGCCGTCCCATGATGAGTGCATCATCCACAGACCTGTTTGCTCTGTAGGCAATCTGAAGAGGATCTAGCAAGGGTCCAGTGATGTCCTTCAGGTCCAACACCTGTCTCTCAAATTACTTCATGACCACAGGCATGAGAGCGACAGGTCTGTAGTCGTTAAGTCCAATGATTTTGGGTTTTTGGGGACCGGAATGATAGTGGAGTGTTTGAAGCAGGAGGGGACTACACACTGCTCCAGTGATCTGTTGAAGATCTGTGTAAAGATGGGGGCCAGTTGGTCAGCACAGACTTTTAATGCCGGGACACACCAAGTTGACTTAAAAGAATTAGCAGTGACAAAAGCCGATGGTGAAGCATCTGGACCAAAAAGCTGCGAACACACCGCTCAGACTACAGCCGTCTGCAAACTAACAAGTTCATTCTGCGCCTGCGTGAGAGGAATTAGCTGTCTATATCAGCAGCTAACAATAGTAAATATTCATCATTCAAAAGGAGAAACCGAAACAAGGATATACGAGATGCAGATACAAAATGTAAAGCTTGGTGCTTGGTGTGTCCCAGGCTTTAGACAAGCAGTTAAACACCGTCTGGACCTGAAGCTTTTTTAGTCTTCTGTTTTCAGAAGACCCAGTTCACGTCCTGTACACAGACCTTAAGTGCAGGTTTAATGGTAGGAGAGGGAGGGAGAGGGTTGCAGGGGGTATTAGTTGCGGGTTTAATTTAGTTTAGTTTAGTTTATTGTCTATATAGACTTTCTACTGCCTTCAGTGTGAAGGCAGGAAGAGAGGGTTGGGGTGGTGAGATGGGTTTTTCAAACCGGCAGTAAAACACATTCAGCTCGTCAACCAGTTGTTGATTCTCCACAGACTGTGGGGCTGGTGCACATGGTGATGTTCCTCAGACCAGTCCATACTGACGCCGGGTCCTTGGCTGAAAACTGTTTTCCTTTCAGCTTTTCTGAGTAGCTTTTAGCACCTTTCCTTGAATCCTTCCTTGTTAGTCTGGATGGTTATTACACTTCTGTACGCATCATTCATCGGGGCATGACGAAGCGTGTTTTAGGTGTCCAGTAAACCATCGGTTTATCATTGTTTGAATAATAGGAATGTCTGGTAGGAATGGACATATCATCACAGAAAACGATATATGAAGTTACAGTCTCTGTGAGCTTATCCAGATTGGTGGCTGCAGCTTCAAAAACACTCCAAAAAAAAAACAACAACGCTAACTATGATCACAAGTTATTTTTACCAAAGTCCCTTTAATGAGGCAGGTCATTTCACTCAGTGGCGATCTTTGAAACGCCTCTCAAACAGCTATTTTAGTCATGCAAGTGCAGCTCCTCCATCTCTTTGAATGGGGAAACATCAATTTCTCCAAAACTGTTTGCCAAGCTTATGATTAAATTTCATAGGTAAAACTCATCAATGAAATCTGAAAACAATTGTCTCATAAATGTTTTTTATGCTCAACTAACTATGGAAGAAAAATAATGACAAATGTATTTGAAACAAAAAAGCATGTTGAATTGCACTAACTGAAAAAATAATGCATTAACAGTGCTTGCATTTTAATGCCTTGTATTTTCAGGGTTTGCATTTTTAGGGTCTGAAATTTAACATAGTTGTCTCCTTTGGTAGCGAAAGCTGCTTACATGTGGCTTCACGGGGAAACGAGTCACAGCGAAGATGATGAATTAAACGTAAACACAGCTTTTGAGTCTTAATCAGCTTTTCCACATATACATACTGGCCCTAATAATCATAACTTCTACTTGCCGCTTGCTCCATTTCTGCAAATCAGTATTTGTGAATGAATGACTTGCTCTACCAGTTGCTTTGGTCTCCATTAACACCAGCTTGCGCCACCTGCTGGTGAGCAACTAACAGCAGATGGAGATCATGCATACTCTACTGCTATTCCTGCAGTTCCCAGATGTGCAAAGCGGAATTTTCTGCCGAATTTGAACCACTGAATATGTGGAAGCAAATTTGTAAAGTGAAATAAAGCTAGACTGGATAAATTGTCTGAGTGACTGAATCTGGTTGATCAATGGATATTGTGTTAAAACCCGAGTGGCGAATTCGGGAAGGTGGAAGAACTCTGGGAAGGGCAATAGGGAGTGTTTTGAATTTTGTAGGATTAAGGTAAAACGGGTGAAAACATGTTATTGCGTGCAATATCCCAAATAGAAGCTGTCATAGTTAACTTTTAGAACCCGTGAGGAAAAAGAATGGCAAAATCGATGAGAAGAAGTAGCAAGGCCTGTACCCACAGACAGAGCGTACCTGTGTAACGCAAGGGCATTCTATTTGTTAGTTTACAGGTTTTCAACAGGGCGGTTTGTCTTTTGGTTCAATACGGACTTGGTCAATACATTCGTCGGTCTCCTTCCTCAATAGCCGCAGATAGTCGGTATATGGCTTAGAGAAGGTTGGGAGATTGTAACCCAAAAACGTAGGATTGTGGTGATCGAGAGATCTCAGGAACCACAAGTGTGTTTGCACCCTCAATCCGTGTTGGTTGTGTGTGTGTGGTGCACTTGGTTGATTGGGTTAAATGCAGAGAAACAGCCTAATGTCTCAGGTCGCTGGGGTGATACCGATACTGTGGGGCACCATGTACATCTTCACATTGTCACTCGTGACAAAAAGGTTAATTTGTTCATGAATAAGACACTGGCCAGCATTGCAATGTGCAGCCGGTCCGCGCGGCGGGTTTCCACCCGATCAGTTGTCGAGTTTATGAGCAGTAGGGTAGAACTCATAAACGAATCGTCAGCAGTGACAAGGACCCGAATAAATCAATTTAGCGGAGGATCCGTGTTGTAGAATATAAGTGTCACAACCCCGCTCAGATGTGATGAGGAGGTGGATACAAGCAAAGACGGTATTTGTTTTGGCCTAAATGTGGAGGTGGTTGGTAAATCCAGCTCGCTGGCATGAGAGATTGTGGGTGTTTGAATGAGCACGAGTTTACTTTGTTTCGAATCTACGACATACATGTGGTTTTTAGAATAAATTTCGCCTTATGTGGGGGGGCACCCATCTTCAAGAGGCAAGCTAGACGCTGCAGCTGAAAATCGATAGTCTGTATTTTCAGTTTGGCAGCGAAATCTTATTAATTTGCCTACATGTCTGGGACTTAAAGGCAATTGATGGGTGATGTTAGGTATCCAGGTCAACAAGCGTATAACTGGATATGAAACTATAGGGAGCCAGAGGCAGTGAGTGTGCAGATTGGAATCGGTGTGTTTTGTTTGTTTGTTCTTTTGATACCAAAACTGCTTTAGAGATGCTCGATGCTATAATTAAAAAGGGAATGTTACAAGTGGGTGTTGTTAGGGAAGCAGTTGAATACTAGTTACCGGAGTTAGCGATGTAATAAATTAAATACGGTTGGGCTTATTAAGAAAATTTCAGCCCAGTAAATAATCGAGAAGGTAGCGGGCCACTTAGCGAGGGGAACCTATTAAGATGAGCAATCAAGTCCGTAATGTGTTAAACAGAATCAAAACTACACAATAATTGAATAGGCATAATATTCATTAGTGTGAACTGTGATGATGCAAAGTACAGCACCCCCAGCTGCTCTGTAGTGGGGGGGGATGAACTGCCAAGTCAAAGACGCAGGGCACAATGTCTTGTAGTGAGTATTGAGAGGTTTGGCTGTATACCTCTCAACAGAAAAGAGAATTTTTGGAGGAATAATTGGTTCGGTGTCTAGGTGTGCGGATCTAGACACTCCAGGCTCCAACCGTTACGTGGCCTTGTTCACAGAGAACAAGGGACGAGACACAAAAATACTAAATATTCTGGGCGGACGGCTCCGATCCAGACTATTGGGCGCATGCCACGGTTAGCAACTCGCCTGGGTGGATATTTACTCTACCGCAGGCCATAACATAACGATTAGTAAACAAGCAGGTCAGCTGTTCATGTCTTCCTAAACCAGCAGTGCAGAATCCAGGTCAAGCCTTTTAGTTACTGCAGCTAAAACACAACCCAGGGTCAGAGCGCCGTTGCCATGACGACTCCTCTGGATGCTGCAGCGCAGCCCCTCTGAGGCGCAGCATCACTAACGGGGGTTGCTGGGTGGATGGGGAGGCTGTTGCCACGCAGAGCGACTAGAAACCCACGAGAGCCAATCGGAGTTGAGCTCCACGGAAAACACACCAGGTATCCCTCTATTTATAATTTCTAGATGTTGTTTTGAAGAATTTATCATGGAGGATGCCTCAGAAGCGAATTGGAGGGCTGTAGTGCCAAATGCAGTCATATCTCCGAGTATCATGGGGGTTTATATATATATATATATATGCATGGAAAAATGGATGAGTAAACCCCACGTGATGAACCCCCACACGGCTTTCCCTGAATTATGAAGGTGATCTGGTGTTTTCCGTACTCTCTCTGTACGCTGCTTGAGTGTTTCATAACATCTGCACAGGTAAAAACAAAACAAAAACTCTGTATAGTGATTCGGACTGTGAGAAAATAAAGCATCAATCGGAAGTTCTTCAAACACATACATGAAGCAAATACAAAAAAAATATTCACTTGACCGTGAAACCGGTGTTGAATACTGGGTGTGAACTGGGTTGTTGACCCCCTACAATCTTACTGTTATTTAAAGGTACGGCTAAACAAGGGCATGATATTTTGGTGAATGTCGACGGGTTTCAGTGCGACCTTGCTCTCGTCTAAAATCAAACCTTGTGCAAGTGTGCTTTGATTCGAAGCGCGTCAGATTGTAGCACGTGAAGTAGGGTCTTTGGGTCGCAAATATATGTAGCCTAAAATAGCAAAAATTTAATAGAACATATACGAGTATCTGGAAAAAATGCTACTATTGCACGACCTTACAAGTCCAAGCGCAGTCAGTAAACTCTCAGAAAAAAATACAAATCAAATAAATAAAAATATTTTCACCAGGCGATAAGACAAATAATTACTTGGATTTAATTCACTAAGAGAGTAGTGGTTCATGAATAAATGCACGTTAACGTGCTCTCTTTCCCGATATACTTCCACGCAACGGGGACAGCTCAAGAGTGTCAGGTACGTTCGGCTGTGTCCTGTATGTGTAACGATCAACATGGTGAGAACAAAGGACAGTCGGACTTTGGAATTTCCTGCTTTCATGAACCCGACAACACATTCCTTATCATGCTGGGAAGCGGAGCAGTCATTCCGCAGGATCCGTCCGCAGAATCACTCACGTGCGCGCAGATCGAGTAGCACCCCGCGCGCGCGAAAGAGCTTTTATTCATTTAATGGTGATTGCAGTCTTGCATAAAGGCATTATAAAACAACCCTTGTCTGGCTATCGTGTCTGCTGTCGGAAATCGCAGATAGCGTCCGCTAGACCGCATTCAAACACAGACTAGAATCGCACCATGAAGGAACAAATGCTAGGTTTGGTAGGATACAATTTCCGTTACTCGGCCGCGCTAGCTGAAGGTCCAAGCTCTGCTGCTTGGGTTTTTCACAAACATAGTCTTTATAATTGACCATTCATTAACATAAAGCAATACAGCTTATTCAGTATAACGGCAAATAAACAGTTGTTGAATACAGTTCAAGAAGAGGCAGATGAGGGACGGATGGATACAGGACAAAATGTACGAAAGGAGGTCTTTGTTTTGCTTCCATTCTTACACTGAGGCAATGCCGGTTCGGGACTTGCTACTCTAAAACCGTCTGGACCCAATCACGAAACAGGTTCAGTGAGTGGAAAAATTGAGTTAAGTTGATGGCCCTCCAGCACTTTTTAAAGATGTTGGTGTCCCAATAATAGTGCATTTGCAGGTATCTTAATGACACATGCCGAGGCGAATACCCCATGGGACTACGAGTGTCCTCCTGTGGACCAAAAGAATTTATGTGTGTTATGTGACGAGCAGTGGTAGAAGTCTAATCCTCTACTGGAACTGGTTCCACACGTGTCAGGCTAGGAAGGTATGAATAAACACTGATACAGGTATGAAACGTAGAAGTTTAACTAGCAGTGAAGACTCGTTAGCGGTAAATAAACGTATGACTTATAAGAGGAGACGTATCGTCCTGGCGAGGAGTGTAATGCGATGACAGTACATGACGTGAGAAACTATTGTACATGCATTACATGAGAACAGATCTGATTGCCGATTCGGGCAGCTATAAATGATTGTTTTAAAGTTTTCAGGGTTTGCAGGGCTACTGCGCGGAGGTACGTCAACAACACTCCAGCGGTAGATGACTGGCCAGAAATCAAAGCATCAGGCAGTGAGCACCCAAAGGCATATATTAGCTGTCAGCAAATGCCGCGTGCTTTATGATTGAGTTTTGTCTGTGCTAATAACCCAACATTTTGCCACTTTAGCATCCCAAAATATTTGGCCCAGGACTGTCACAGCCACAAACCGCCATAGTGTTTACATTTAGCATTCACTATGATCTCGGCTTGAACTACGTTTCGCGGCCCATTTGCTTCTCATGAGGGCCTTGTGGAATTCAGCAGGCGCGAAAAGGTTTCGCACGCCGCACTGAAGGGTGCCCCTCGACTGCGCAGCGCACCAACCAGCCAGGGATACGCCAGGAACTTAGGCATAGTTCGACGTATAGGCGCACCTATAGACACCGCGCAAAAGACATGATAAATGTTACAAAAGATTTCTATTTCAAGAAAATGCTGTTCATTTGAATTCATCAAGGAAACAGGTTTCCACAAAAACGTATTGCTGGGTCAGGCAAAAAAGCCAGTGTAGTAAGGCATTGGCCTGAATACTCGGGAAATGTATTCGTGAGGCCAGGGCAAGCACGAAAATTAGGATAAGGATTTGGCTATATGGAGGATTGTGTGGTACATATGAATTGCACTGGAGGAAGGATGCGGCAAGATTTAAGGCTGCTGATGACACGGAGAAACAGCTACTAGTTTACAAAATGTTGCAAATATATATTCAATGAGTAAACAGTTATTTAAAATTGAATCATAGTTCACCAAAGGCTGATGTATGATGTTTAAGGGAGAGATAAATGCGAGTTTTGTGAGCAGACAGAAACACTAACATGGGTTAACGACGCATAACTGTAGTCTATGACTGGTAAATCTTTTATATAAAATGTTTAATTAAACAAGATATTTATGAATTATATTATTTATTATATTATAACAATACTTTAAAAGCATATATCTTAAATCATGCTCATAAAAAGACTGTATTCCACCGCCACCAGTAACCAGAGGCTCTATAGTCTCGTATGTGGTAATGAGAAAGATCATGTGGGGGGGGGGGGGGGATTCCTCTGAGACAGATAAAACAGCCACAGGTTTGGAAAGTAGCCAGCTCTATGACAGTGAGCCTTACAGCAGTCTGAGGTGAGCATGAGAATGACTAACGACTAATGCATCATTCACTTCCACAGGGCTAAATGTTCTCCATCTCTCCTGAGCAGCACAGACGCCTCACAGAGAAAGAGAACAGCAGTTACAAAACTGCACTTATGAAACCGGTATATGCCACTGCAGTGCTGTGCTTCAGCAAACCTCTAATACACAGATGCATTAAAACTGAAACGTCTGATTGTGACAATGTCTCAAATATGGCATGGAAATAATTCATTCTATGCCTTCTGTGAATATGTTTAAACTCAGTTCCACACAGCTTGCTTGAAGTGCACACGACACATTTTGACTGCAGAAGGATTTAGTTATAAACATGCTGTAGCTACTGGCGCACTACAGGGTCAATGGCATGAACCTCCAGCAGTTGTGCAGACCACACACCTGCTGCCGGTGAGCCGGCATAAGCAAGTTACCCTTTCTGCAGCCTCAACTGCTGTGCGGGCTGCTCTTTATCCGGGGTGCAGATCTCCGGACAGAGGAGCACGCTCCAAGGACAATACTTCCGTTTTTTTCTTGCTTCGCGCAACAGTATGAGACACTCCATCATACGGCCCATATGAGATGTGACCACGACGCATGCCTTTATCTTGTACAATCAAACATGACACAGCATAACCCCGAGGGTCGCACTGGCACAGCGCCGTACTGGCCAGTCTCTATTCATTGTGAGTCATGCCTTTTTGCGCTTCCCCGTCCGGGCGGTCGTGGCGTCCCCCCCATCTCGGGCGTGGCCACACGGAATAGATGGCCTCTGTCGGTGCCCATAGTGAAAACTCTTGGGGACGGCATCCTGGGGTAACCCCCAAGCTTTTTGCGGCGTGAAACCTTGGTTGCTCAAGACACTAACGTTCATGACATTACCTAATGTACTGTAACGGCAAAGCAGATAACTGTACATTTCGAATGCCGTGGGTTCAAGAAACCCAATCGAAATCAAGTGGCATGTAATATAAACTTTAACTAGTATACATTTTAATCAAATGTAAAAGTCGCAGTAAGTGTCGAAAAAGGAATTAGGTCGCACTTAAAGTATGTTATTGTAAAAAGTAGAGTCCTTTAATTGCGGGACCATAAGAACCAAATATTTTTTTAAAAAGTATGCAATCGCGGAATTTGTGCAAAAGAGGTAATCGAGTTTGAAAACGTTACTCTGCAAACATTGAAATAAATCAGGGCATATTTTCAAAGTGGATTTTGTGTTGCCTGGAAAGGATGAAAAATCTGATTTCTTGAGGCATAAAAAAGTTCAGTTATGTATGTTGGTTGTTCTTTTCAACAGTCTTACAATGAGCGCACATCAGAGGGCGATGACGAGGTCCTTGACTCATGACCTCTCTTGAGGTGTTGTGTTTCTCGCAATCGTAGTCGCGCGCTTGATTTGAGGGTTGGGAGGAACGCGGACAGCTACATCGGTCTGCTGAGGGATCAGAATGCTGCCCTTAATTACCGCCCAAATGAGGGAAAAGCTGTTCACAAATTCCACATGCAACAACCTCCTACATTTTCATTAGTCCCTATGGCATTAGAAAACATAGTTCAATTAAATATGTTATTCTTACTGATTGGCATGCTTGAGATATAGGAACATAGTATTTAGGGAGGATCTGTGAGAGCAAGAATCGTACATTTTGAGGAGTATTCGGGTGGGTTGTTTGTTTTCATAGTGTGCGTTTGTTGGGTATTCAGGTCTGGCAAGCATTAGGTTCAATGTGTGCATCATCATAAACAGGACACTTGCGCACCGAAGGAGTGCTATGGGAGCGGGCTCTATTACTGCACCCCTTAAGGGCCATTTCAACTTAGCAGGCATGGAATAAAAAAGGTAACATATGGAGGTGAACAACATATGGGGCTCCTGTGGAGGTCAGATAAACCAACCCCCTAACAACCATGAAGTAGTGGATTTCGGTGGTAACAATGGTTTGAATTCAGGGACCCAATACCAGGAACAAAATTGGTTAGCTTAAAAAGGAGGACTTGTGGAGTATGGAATGAAATGAATGAATAGTAGAACCAGTAGTTGATGTCCATTCATTAGTTACAACAACATCCCTTAGAGGAATTTTGGAAAGAAATGGAATATAGGCACAAGTCATATATATACGTTTATTCTTTTTGGGGTGCTTGAATAATTTTTGGAGTTGGACCACTCCGTCACATATAAAATTAAATAGCGAAAATGTGCATAAAAGAATTTCTGTTTTTTCTCGTTTTTTTGTTCCACCCAATACAGGTAAAATACAAAGGAAGGGGTGAGTAAATAATGACAGAATTTCACATTTCTGGCTGAAATATTCCTCTTTAGTTTTAGTTTGCATTATTTTGTTCATGGCTTTCGTAGTTTAGGCCCTGTCACTGAATGTTTGAACGGATGCACAGACTTCAACATCAACAGCATAAGAGATCAAAAGCATCTTCTCCTCCTTTTTGTGATAAGCCTGTTTATTTTGCTATCCTGCCTATTAATGATTATAAGAGTTGCTTTTTATTGTTTGCACTGAACTGTTTTTTTCCCTGTAGTCTGCAATCTTTAAGGAAAAACTTCAAATGTACTCTCCCTCAGACCATAATAACACTTCCTCCAGTGAAAAAGTCCCAATTCTTGTTGTATCGCACGTCAAAATCAGCCCCCCATATGTGTTGAGAGGGTTTGGATTGTTAAAAAACGTGCTTGTATCTGTGCAAGATTTTCGAGCGATCCGAACAGATGGATTTTCATCGGAGGAAGCGTTATTATGGATAGAGGACTTTAGGTTCTTGAAAGCAAAGGTGTAAAGTCGTAATGTGGGATTAGGTTTCAGCTTTTGTCTTCTCGAGATGGTAAGATGGCTGGCGTGGGGGATTATTGGTGAATGTTTTTATCTAGCTGTTGGATCCGGCTTGGGAAGTCAGGGAAAGCTCTGTCTGGTAATGTGGGGGTGGAACCGAGTCAATCGGGTTTGGACTCAAGCGTGTGTATTCGTTTGTGTTTACGAAACGTTGCTGTTAATGGGACAGGATTACAATAGTACTGAGAGAAACTCAGTGGAGGATAGAGACCTGAAAGAGCACAACAGTGTGATGGAATCTAAAGCCGGACTTTCAAACAGGGGCATTTCCTTCTACATACCGAGGACCAACATATATAACAAAAGGATAGTAAAGAACATTGGCTTGAGATCTATTCAATAGTGGTGATGAGAGCAAAAGTTTTAGCATTCTGGTGTGTAGGATTAGTATTGACTAATTAACGTTGTCAGTATTTGTGAAAGTATTCTTTGTTATCCGCATGGGAATGTTATACTTAAGGCGTTACAGATTCACTCTAAAAAAAATGTGGGTTAACTACTAAGAAGCGGGTCTAATAATAGGGACAACACCAGCGAGTGGGTTGTTTTCAATCAAACAGTGGGTTAAATGTTTAACTCAACCTTCTGGGTAACCCAACTGCTGGGTCAAAACACCCCAGTCTCTGCATTTGTTTATTATTTTACCCAGTGCTGGGTTGTATTTGACCCAGCATTTTTTAGAGTGTACAGATGCTCTCACACTAATGACGATAACTATAAAGATAACTATAGCAATAATTAGCATCCACGCGGTTGTCGGATGGAGTAGAATAGAGCGCTTTTTAAAACTTTACAGTTACAGTTCACATTATAGTTATCATGCTTGGTGTAAACGGGCCATCTATTTTCCAAACCGCTTGTCCTATGTAGGGTAACGGGGAGATTTTTCAAAAATAGGAACAATAAATTGACAATTCAAAATAAAAAACTATAAAGCAATTATAAGCAAAAATTATAATAAAAAAAGTAGTTGGGATGTATGATACAGTACTAATTAATATAAAAAAATCTCAAAGGAACTTCTATGTAAAAACGTCCTGTTTAATTTAATTGGCTAAACAATATAAACCTTTTATTGAAAAAGATTTAGTTTTAAATGATTCAATTACGAAAATTTGTCAGTGGAAGTGACTGTTACTTTAAGTTTAATTTTAATTTAGGTGAACACACCATGGCAACACCAATAAAGAGAGGTCCCAGATCTGGAACGCATTAATATAAACAAGTTCTTATGACAATCTTGGATCGATGTTCATTGTTTTGTGAAATTTGAAATGAAATTTTCAACGCAAGTCTTACACCAATAAAATGGAGTAGGATTTTATTTGAAACAATTTTCACTCAGAACTGTCTACACACATTTCCAAATGATTACAAGGAAGCAGCAAGATAACATTTATTTAGACGTGAAATCAGTCTGAAATTATATTTTCTTGTAAAATATACTCCGATAATCTTTGTTTTATTTACAACCTTAAAAAATAATTTTACCATGTAGAATGACCCAGCTCTAATGCTGCATTTCAACACTGGTACTGTATGGCTCTGTCCCTCAACGCTCTGCGCATACACAGTGAAACTGAAGGTCACTTAAGACTGATGGGTCATCGGTGACCTTGAGCAGAACTTGCCCAAAGCGCAGCACACCGTAACCCCCTGCTGTCGGCCAGGTGGCCACGTAACAATTGCCTCGACATCGTACGCTAATCACAGACCGACCGCAGTGACACTGGATGGGAACCAAAAGCGCTTGCAATCCCCCACAAGCCACCAGATCTGACTCATTCCTCAGCAGTCTGAGCATACAGTCTATTGTTTTGGGATGTACTAAGGACTTCTATGGGCTTCCACAGTGTAAACAAACTTGAATAACTGTTGTCTCAGCAGTAATGAGTCTTCCACAGAGGCTGTGTAGATCCATTTAGCAGGGCCTTTCGTCTCTTAACCTCCCTCTTTAGCACCATTTTCTCAGTCCTCAGGGGAACATGCAGGTAGGTGCCTTTTTATAGACCTCCTCCTTTTTCTGACACTTCCCAGCATGCCTCAAATAATGTCATAGGACTCTCATTTATTAATGTCCCGTCTCCTATACACAGCTTTAAGAACAGAGGTCAGAACACATTATAATGCAAACAGGACAGTGTATACAGAGTCCTTGCAGTAAAGTCCTTATCACAAATTACACCCAGACAGGGTGATCAGGACCCCGATGCCATGTGAGGACGACTTGTATCCTCCTGAAGGAATGGTTAATTACCCGATAAATAAATGCATGGAAATTAAATGTTGATTTGAGTCTAGTATTGGGAATCAATTAATTTTTAAAAGAAATAGGTGCACTGCTATTTCATGGTGACACTGCACTGCTACTAAATGATATAAATAATATTTAGCGAAGCTGTGAGATTGCAGTCTGAATATAATGATGTAATGCAGTGAAAGATTTAAAAAATACTAGGCTGTATGAAACAATAAAAAGACAATAGCCAAAAATACACCTTTCTGTTGTGTTATTCTCTCTGGTTGCACGCAACAACAACAAACATACAGCAAGCAGCATTGCAAAATTATCTTAAAGGATATTAATGAAGTGGTTATTTGTAATGGATCAGTCAAAAAGTTTCAGGAATCGTTAATTGAATCATTCAATCTACACTACAGAACTTTGTCTTGAATGGTCTCTTTATCGCCATCTGTGGTTTTTTTTTGAGAAATAAAAGTGCATGTCATTCAGACGAGTTAATCTTTTAAATGGGTCATATGACGTTGCTAAAAATAAATTTATTTTGTGTATTTGGTGTAATGCAATTTTTTTATGCGGTTTAAGGTAAAAAAAAACAAAAAAAAAAAAAACACATTATTTTCCACATACGTTACATTATCGTTTCTCCTCAATATGACCCAACATTTTCTGAACACGTCAAATTGTTTTTACAACGCTCCCGGTAGACCTGACAAGCGGAGGTGGTGCTCGTTGATTGGCCAGCCTATCCACCCCCGTTGCACTCAGTGATTGGCCGGAATACCTTTTCTAATGCTGTGTGACGGAAAATGTTACGCCCTCAACATACTGTGTGTGCCTGTCCGGACCCCGGCTAGCGACGAGTACCAACATTTTTTTTTTTTTTTTTTTTTTTTTTTAAAAACCCCATTTGATAAAACGAGGCATTTGTGCCAATCCAGGGGGGCATAATCGGATTTTTTGTTATAAGACTGATACGTCTTTTTTTACAGTTTGCGTTGCTCGCGGCCAAGTTTTTAAAACAAAAAAAAAACATAAAATCATTTCTGCATTTGTGATCGGAGAAAAATGACAAACGACAAGCGCTACCCTACACTGCTCTCGAAAATCACAAATCCTTTTAATGAAAACATTTACCTCAGTCTGTGAGTCAGAACGCCGGTATTGTAGTCTACTCTCTCAGGATCAGGAAACGGTCCTCCATAAAATATGCTGCACACAAATTAATATTTGGTTTGAACTGTTCTGGAAGAGTGTTGTAAATATAACTTAACCACTTATTTCTAGTCGTGTTCATTTTTGGAAGACCAAACAAATTAGTTTCACTTTCACAACGAAACACAGCATCACACACGGAGGGCTAGAGTGAGCTGCGGCCGGTGGGCTTGAGAACGGCGCAGCCGGCGGATTCGACAAAAAAAAGAAGGAGCGTACGGCCGTCGAGTGGCGTGTGTTTCAGGCGAGCCACCATGAACTAACACATTGTCTGTTTACGAATTTTTCTTTGCTGTGAACATTTGGGCGGCCATCTGCAAATCTTCACACATAGTGATGTAGATATGTGGGGGCGTGTAAGACAGTCCCGTTTTTTTCTTTAGCGAGGCAGCCTTCTCTTTTCCCCCCCTTTTTTCGACTTCAACCACCCCCGAGTCCCATGGTCTCACACTTCCTCCCCTTATTTTTAAATGACTATCTTTTTCCGGTTGCTGATTTGGTCTAGCTCTGTTGTTAACTTTACATGATCCCCCCCCCCCCCTTTGTGTGTATGTGTCAGATTCCAACGATGTCTCTGTCCAGACACTCCTCCCTCTCAACGAGACACAGGATACACTATAATTTGTGCACTTATTCCATTCGTATTTCTGTGTTATGTGTGTGTGAGAAGTCACTCACTTTTAATGTAGTTTCCTCCGAAGGTAGTATAGCATCGGCTATTGCCACTTCTGTGTTGTGTACTTTTGCCTTTGAACCCCACATATGCCACCCAATGTTTTATTTTAATGCAAATTTTCTACCTTATTCTCCCGCCCACCAGTATTCTGTTACTACCCCCTCTTTCACGCGGGTGTTCCCCAGTGCTTTTTTACCCCTCCCCACGCACCTTGCCCCTCCCCCCACACGCCCTTGTGTCCTGTCGCCCCCCTTTTTGTTGTTTTTCTTTTTCCCTTTTTCTTTTTTCTTTTTTTTTTTTATTTTTTATTTTTTTTTTTCCTCTTATTGCCAACTACTTATTCATTATTTCTTGTTCCAACGTTGGTTTGCGTCCATTCATTTTTCGTTTTTTAACAGTTGTTGTATTTTTAAACGCTATGTTGAAAACCAAAATTGACAGTAGAACTGTACACACGAAACGCTGCACGAGAAAGTAAAATATTGACTTCTTTTCAGATTTTTGTTAATAACTTTTTGCACCTTTAATAAACATTTTCAAAATGCACAAACTAATATGGAAAAAAAAGTCGATTTTACAAGTTGTTTTTGGCCAAATTAGAAGTAATGCTTCTCCCGCACATTCGATTGAGAGCTACAGTCATCTCTACAATGCAGAGTCATATACAGTGGGTACGGGTAAAGTATTCAGACCCCCTTAAATTTTTCACTCTTGTTATATTGCAGCCATTTGCTAAAATATTTAAGTTAATTTTTTTCCTCATTATTGTACACACAGCACCCCATATTGACAGAAAAACACGAAATTGTTGACATTTTTGCAGATTTACTAAAAAAAGAAAAACTGAAAATAATCACATGGTTCTAAGTATTCAGACCCTTTGCTGTGACACTCATGTATTTAACTCAGGGGCTGTCCATTTCTTGTGATCATCCTTGAGATGGTTCTACACCTTCATTTGAGTCCAGGCTGTGTTTGATTATACTGATTGGACTTGATTGGGAAAGCCACACACCTATCTATATAAGACCTTACAGCTCACAGTGCATGTCCAAGCAAATGAGAATCATGAGGTCAAAGGAACTGCCCTGAACGAGCCTCAGAGACAGAATTGTGGGCAAAGGCACAGATTCTGGCAAGGTTTTTACAAAAAATGAGTCCTTTTTTCTGCTGGCAGTTAATGGTTTCCTATGTGTCACAGTGGCATCCCGTGTGCTGGCAAGACACATGAAAGCCTGTTCATGAGTGTGAGATGGGTGGAGAACAGTTGAGAATAAGATTTATTGTAGTCGATCACCCGCACGACCTTTCTCTTTCAATGATGTAGACTATTTTTATTTTTGTGTTTTGGCCTTAATTTCTAAGCGGTATGTGTGGAGAAAGGGAGACTCCTGTCTCTCAGCTCTCTCACCCTCTCTCTTCACAGTTCACCCTGCTGTTCCTACGCGACCTCTACCTGCCACTTTCCCCACTTTGGCGTTTCTTCCTTTCTATTAACCCCCCCCCCTTTCCCCCTCAACACCTCCCACTCCCCCTCTCTCCTTCCGGCCGCCCCCCGCTCCCCCACCAATTTTCCTTATCTTGGTCAGACCGTCAACGCTATCAGTACCAACCAGTCATAAGCACCGCCACGTAACGCCCGATTTCTTTTCGCGCCTGTGTGGGTGGCAGCATCATGCTGTGGGGTGTTTTCCAGCTGCAGGGACAGGACGACTGGTTTTCGTGTGCCACAGACGTCTTTCTATGTTGTCACAGGGGATAAGAGGAATGGCGGCCAAGTACCAGGGGCAATATCCTGGACGAAAACCTTCTCCAGAGTGCTCAGGACCTCAGACCTGGGATCCCCCCCTCCCGAAGTGTTACCTTCCATACTCAAAGAAAAATGACCCTAAGCACACTGCTAAAATAACGAAGGAGTGGCTTCAACAACTCTGTGACTGTTCTTGAATTGCCCAGCCAGAGCCCTGACTTAAACCAATTGAGCATCTCTGGAGAGACCTTAAAATTGCTGTCCACCAACGTTTACCATCCAAAATGACAGAACTGGAGAGGATCTGCAAGGAGGAATGGCATAGGATCCCCAAATCCAGGTGTGAAAAAAA
>JADLZN010009667.1:0-42329 GCA_018155175.1 Sinocyclocheilus anophthalmus | reverse complement strand
AATGCATTTTACTATGTTAAAATCTATTCCACTAATTTTCCACCCAAATCAGTGTTGGAATTGTGAAAAACACCCTCAGATATCATCTAGGTCTGACTTTAAGGCACTACAGAGGAAATGTTTGAGCTCAGAGTCTTTTGACACAGACAGGATAGAAATTAAAATGCAATATAGACATGGTGTTGGTAGAGTCTGGGACTAGGCTAAATCTAGGTCTGTGAAGCTAGTCCTTGGAGCATGTAATCCTATGCTATGCATCCCAAGTATGCATACTTTCCTATTCTTTGAACTGAGTGTCGTCTTATAAGGTAATTTGCATTGAAACAGAGATATGCAGACCGAGATTCTCTCATTGCCGAGCCGATTAAGCAAAGTGTGCTCATTGCGACAAGTGTCAGTTCCAAACTTTTATATTGTGTCTCTCTTGTTTGCCATCATTAATTATACATATATCTGCATTGTATCGGCCACACTGCTGATGATAGCAATTTGGTGTAAATTGAGGTTAGGTTTAATATCCGTACCACACAAACAACAGGCCCACAGCTTCTGACCAATGAGCTTCCATTATCTGACCGGTCGCTATAGCTCACTAGAAATTTTTTCAAAAATTATTTTTGGTGGGTCAAGACTCAAAAATGGATTGCAGTTCTGTTAAGGTCACGGACAGCAGTGGGAAAAAGCGCAAATACAATTAAATTTAACCACATAATCATTCATAGTTCAAATATCTTCTTCCCATTTCTTTTATTTTGATCTCATATGGCATGCATCCATTTTGGCACAAATTCATGTAGGGAGGGATGCCCTGAAATTTCGGCCTCCAAAAATTATCGGACGAAAATGGCATTATCAGTTTTCGGCTGAAAATATATGGCACGCCGCACCGCCCAGCAGTGTTCAGCGTGCAGGTTTCACTCTCCCTCTAGACGTTGCCACTGCGTTGTGCTCCCCGCTATGCTCTGCTCACATGCTCTGATAATAATAGCTTTGTAGGTCTATACATTATTTGGAGAAATAGTAGTTAATCTGATTCTGTTACATAGAAATGAATAAAAATAATATATTGATATTTAATATATATACATTATCTGTCCAATTGTATTGTTACTTTCAATAAAAGTGTGGTTATTTTGGCTTGTGTTTTTTAAATTCAGTATCATTAAAATTGAGTAAACGACTAACAAAATTACTTTATATTATTTAATAAAATAATAAATAATTACTAAAGCATTTTCGGTCCAGAATTTCAGTGCATCCCTATTAATCAGTAATACAGCTAATACTAATATGACTTTAAGGATCTTAAGGATATTTGCCAGTTTTTATAACTGTGGATCGCTCATTTCTTCAGCTATGATTTCAGATATGGACTGAACTGCATCTACATGATTGAGATACGACTGCCTCTTATGTCACTGAACACTGAACTCATTAAATGTCATAACATATACAAGACTAAATATTACAATGAGACCACATAAACACAGTTCATCAACAATATTTCTAGATTTAAACATCTATTTGGCCAGTGACACCTAATAAACCCACTCTCAAATCATAGTGTCTAAAACCTGGCAAATTACTGTCACATCATAACCAAATTTTAAAGGGGTCATATGATGAGATTTCAAGTTTTCCTTTCATTTTGGAGTGTTACAAGCTCTTGGTGAAAAAAGATCTGTAAAGTTGCAAAGAATAAAGTCTCAAAACCAAAGAGATATTCTTATCAAAGTTAAGACTCTGCCACGCACCCCCTAAAACGGCTCGTTCTAACACAACCCAACATATCTACCTCACGATGTGGGAAGATTAGCATAACACCGCCCAAATGTTCAAGCAAAGAAAGAAGGCATGGTTTCAGTAACGCAGTTAGTGTTGAAGCAGCATGTCAGAGAGAGCTGTGTGTTTCAGGGCGAAAGCAAAAGCACTTTATTTGGCCTTCCGAAAATAGAAGCATTTAGGAATCTTTAAGATCACTTAAAACAGAACAGCAATGCATTTTATAGACGACCGTTTCGAGAACCTAGGAGAGGAGGTCATTCTGACTTTGCTATGGCAATCTGGCACTTCTGAATCAGCTACTGTTTTGTTATTAGTTTAAGTATTTGCTATTGACTGATCAAATGTGGAGTTTTGCAATGCGGAGTGTGGGGGTTTGGGCGCGAGCGAGAGAGAGAGAGGAGAGAGAGAGCGAGGAGAGAGAGAGAGAGAGAGGGGGGGGGGGAGAGAGAGGGAGGGGGTCACATTACAGTGGAGTCAGCTGTCTTAACCGGGGGATTGTGTACTGCAAACACATACCAGCTTAATCACTGTGTCTGTCACAAGAATCTGTTCCCCTTTCGGGCTCTGTCTTTACATTTATTTTGAAAGATGAAGCTCTGATTATGGTAAGGGGCGGTACATTTCCGACAAGTGCTTGCGGTGATCGGCCAATCACAATACACTGGGTCAGCTGGCCAATCAGAGCAGACTGCGCTTGTCGGAAGGAGGGACTTTGTAGAAAACTAGGCGGGGCATAGAGGACCTACAATAATGTACAGTATTTGAAAAATAATGTGTTTTTTGAACATTAAAGCATGTCAACATATTCTGTTACACCAAATACACAAAATAATGATCTTTAAAAAAGCAAATACCCTTTAAAACACAGTTGTTAATTACAATGCTGGGCATGGTGGTAATGACAGCAGTGTTCGGTACAGTGATTCAAATTAATATATGATGTGAAAATGATTTTATGCTTTTATGAAAATGCACGCAAGGCAAAATTACCCCAGTTTTAACTTTTTATAAATTAAAAGTCTGGGTCGACAGACAAGACCAACAGAAACATGGCAAATGTAAAAATGTAAAGGAGGAAAAAGTAATTATAACCTATCATTTAAATGAAAAAGCATGCATTTACAATGACCCCAGGGGACAGAAAAGATGAGGACATGATGTCTGAAGAATCAAGCAGTCGATTCAAGTTGTCAACGCATCTATTTGACACGCAAACCAGCTCTCGGTCAGCTTGACAGCAGTCTCGATCGAGTAGCAGCTACTAGCTGCCATACAATGTTTCTCTTTCCCCGCCGCGCCATTATATTTGATCCCTGCTCGCTCAAATACAGCATTTACACCGGAATCTACAAGACAGCGACGCGTTTTCTGTGTTTCTCCGTTCATAGCGTACAGAGCCTAGCAGCCCAGAGCGCGGGCCACACTGACAGCCACGGCTCTGTGTTATCAACGCGGCTTTGATCACGACACCGCGAGCGCATTTCCAGCCCGGCACGGCAGCAGAGCGCGCGTTAAACGCCCGAAGCGCAGCAGTATAGGAAGTATCTGCTATCTCGGACATACTTGCAGCGGTTTAGCGAGTGCTGTAAGGGATCCTTACCATTCTGTCGCCGGGGTTGTCTTCGCCTTGCGCGGAACTGAACGGGCGCTCTCGGAGACGGGTATTTTTCTGGGCGAGGAAGTCGCAGTAGCGCGTCGCTCGGATTGTGTCCTCGGGCTTTGAGTCGACGGATGACGGGTTGACGGACTGCAGCGGCTTCGGTAGGTCCGCAGCGGAGGGGGAAGAGGCAGTGGGTTGAGTTGGTGGAGAGAAGCGGAGGGGGGAGGGGCATTAGAACAGCACATCCGGGTATTTCTGCATTGTTTGCGCTCTCTGTAAATAAATACACGAGCATTTGCATCATTACCGTTAATCAAATGAGTGCATCTCAAGTCTGAAAGAAACCTAGTAGCTGACTGTATTGAAGAGGAGGGGATGGACTGGAATTGATTTCATACTGTTATAACTTCACAGATTATTTAAATGTGCAAATATAGGCCTAATTTGAAATGGCCTTTAGTATAAATTCATGCTGAAATACCCGGTTATGATATTAAGGTTATACTTTTTTTGTAGTTTGTAATAAATATGATTGGAATTATGGCGAAATGCAATCACAGAAATACATTTTTAAATACATTTCATGCTTTATATGAAAATCCCTGAAGTTTTAAAAAAAATTGTTTTCTTTATTTTCTTGATTAATCTATGTCCAAAGGGCTTTTATCGTGAGGCTTGCTTTTGTATTCAACTTTTAAAAGACTTTTGGTGACCATTCCTAAATAAAATTAAAAGTATAAAATAGTGTTTGTGATTTGTAATAAATATGATTGGGATTATGGCTAAATTTAAGACATAAATGTTTTTTTTGGGGTGGGGGGGTGATGTTGTACACGTGCAGTTTAATATCTAATATTTTTCACTTTTTAAATGATGCGTTATCTTTATTTCTCAGATTTTATTGTTTGTTCTTGCTGTGGCACATTTCATTTATTTAGTCATTTATTATTTATTTAGTCATTTATTAGACGCTTTTATTTCATCTGTCTTGGAGTGTTTTATTGTGAGGCCTGCTTTTGTATTACATTTTTAACATTTGGTGACTATTCCTAAATATTCAGGTATTTGCATCTGAAAGTGTTCCAGTTGTGTGTCTATAAACATGCTTTTTAAAAAATACAGCTTTATATGATAGATGTTATAGGTAATGTATATCAGGTATACGTTTACTAAATTATAACAATATGCTAAGCTAAAAATAACCACCACATATTATTTTCTATGTATTGCATGTTTTGTATGTTTTTCTTTTTCTTCTTTTGGTCTTTTATTGGCTGGTATTGTATTAAACCATAATATATTTATTAGAACAGAACTATAAGGAACAAGATTGTTTTTTTTTTTGGCTCAAAGTCACACAAAAATCAAGATTGATATTCAGCAACACACATAGACACCCCACGAGCAAACAAAGCATCAGAACGTGAGTGAAAATAGGCATAGAATTAAGCAAAAATAAGCACTGACTGCATTTCTGATTCACTTCTAACTCTCACCAGTGAAATAATGCTTCTGTGAAAAATAGGCAACATATACTGTATAACAGTTTAAGCAGTGAACAACAGTAACACAAAATGGGAAATAATTAAACATCCATTCACACCATACACTGTAAAAAAAAAATCAGTAAAATTTACGGTAAAAAAAACGGCAGCTGTGGTTACCGGAATTTTACCGTAAAAAATATGGTAGCAACGTTTTAGGATTTACGGTTTTAACTTAAGTTTACAGTCAATACCGTCATTTCATTAACTGATAAAATGTTAATATACCAAACTGTTGAAATACTGAAATCTGTTTTGTACCTTTGTAATACACTGATAACCACCAAATGCAGGTGGTGCTGAGAAAGAAAAAAAAAAAAAAGTCACATGATGATCCAAAGCCCATCACAAGCAGCTTTTATATAATAACATATATAGAAGGTGCACAGTGTCATTCACACAAACACTAAACACCATCACGGTAACACACATGAGACTGAAATAATGCAATAAACATTAATTTAACAACATTAGGTGTGACACACAACCCTAATATACAAAAATGATAAGAAAAATAAGAAGAAAACATAGTTATTTCAACAAAAAACATCAAATTTGAAATGTAACGCAGGGAATTCTGGGAATGTCAATTTACGGTTATTCACTGTAAATTATACAGTCTTTTTCACTTCCAAAAACGGTATACTACCGTAAATTAATGTCCAATACATGTCATGTCCAATACAGTTTTTAACCGTATATAGTAGGGGAATTTACCATGAACCATTTAACAGGTTTTTTACCCTACCTTTTTCCCCTTTTTTTTTTATTGTTTTTTTCTTTTTTTTTTTTTCTTTTTCTCTTGCATTTTTACAGTCTTTTACGTTAAATTCACGGTCATTTTTTACAAGTGTTACGAACAATTATGGTTTTATGCTGGCCCAAAAGAACACGATATTAACTGACTGGTCTTCACTTATATAATATTATATTACACATACTAATAAAGAGTATCATGTATAGCCTGTGTACGTTTATACAGCACCTTTTTGAACAAGCATTTTGGAGCACTGCCCGTCTCTACAACAGCGAACCACTGGGTTAAATACAGGCCTGCAGTGTATTTTTCTCATCTGAGTCTTGTTGAAAGATGGTCTTGGTGTATTTGTAACCATAATAGAGCAGATATGTGCTGTGCAAATGACCAAGAGAGAGCTGAAAATTCGGTCTCATTATAATCCCTTCCCATGGAGATTTTCGCCCAAAATATCACCATCCTTTTCAGAGTTTCACCAGCTCAGGCATGATAAAGAGGAGGAGAAATAAATGAGGAGAAATTCTGTTCAGACTGAAATGTTCTGTGGTACAACAAATAGATACAGTGCTTGACTGGTGAACAGATTCCCTGATGGATCACTTGTTTGGAGCCTTTAATAGTCACATCTTATTTCACTTGAGCACTTTGCAGTCATCTATCTCACACACAGCGGCCCCATGATGGTTACAGGTCATATTGTGCAGGTTTGCTGCTGAAACTCTGCTCGTCTTTTACTGGAAGACCTCTTTGTTTATCCACATGAGGCTACGGGTCTCGTTGGGCTTGGCCTCGTACTCGATGCAATTGAAGCTGTTGCCGAACTGGCAGTGTTCTCTCTTGTAGTAGTTGTAGTATTTCACTTGCCATACAGTTTCAAACATACCGGCATCTTTGAACTGGCAACAAAAAGAAGATGGAAGGTTAGAAACATTTTACAGTTCAGTTCTTTCTACTTGATCAGTTGGCTGAGTGATTTGTCTTTAGTTACAGATGCATGAACGTTTACATGCTTGCACTTCCATAACACATTGAAAAATGAACAAAAAATGCTTTGACATTGTTTGAAAAAAAAGCATGTCTTGTTAACTAGATGTACAGCAGCAATCTGACTGCACCAATTTAGCTTGCAGTCTATACTTTTTTTTTTTTTGCATATTTGCGATTATTTTAGGTGTTACAGATTGCACTTGTCTGCACTTTCAAAATATATTTTTTTAAGAAATTTGTAAACAAAACATATTCTTGTAGTACATTTCACAAGAAATACTATTTCAGTTTTCCTACTTCAAAATTTCACATTTAATTCAAAGTGTTACTTGCCATTTCTTTGTAATTGTTTGTGAAATTTACTAGTGATTTCTGAGTGAAAATTGTTTAAAAGTAAAACATACACCAATTTGTTTTAGTTTTTTCAGTGTGGTCACTTGCTTTCCATTTAATATAGGCTAGATGAAATATTAAAAACTGAAAATATAATTTTCAAGGTTGATACATGTTTGGAGATTACCGTTAAAAATATATTAAATAACAAATTGGCCAAAACATATATATAATAAATATATATTTTTGCACCCTTAAAGCGGCAATTTAGAAGTTAGAGACTAGTAGTTAAAAAGAATATAACCAATTCTAAGCATATATATATATTTTTTTTCAATTTTTATGTGAGAAAATGTAAGAGTTGAGTGCCCTCTCTAAAAAAAATTCCACTGGAATCAACTGGACAACCTATTGTTTAAGTTTGTTATTCAAAGTGTCTGTAAAAAATATAATAAAATGAAAAATTAAAGTAAACGGGGTTCAATTATTTTGATGAGTTAAAGTAACGGAAGAACATATTTTTACACGATTTCTCAAGCATCGGTAGGTAGTTGGCATGGTGTTTATATGAGTTTGCTGTATGGTGTTCTGGGTGGTTTCTTACTGGTCCAGGTCAAAGAGCACATCCCCCAAACTGTATGACATTCTGACCTCCACATATGACTCAAAACTAAGATTTTTTTGCCTGTTTTATCATCTTTCAGGTGCAAATCAGGAGTCTTGTAAAGTAACACAAGCACCAGCTCCTCAGTAATTTGAGGCATCATTTACGTCCGTAGCCAAAACAAGTACAAGGTACAAGTGAAATCTAATGCCAAGGCTGAATTTAGCTTCAAATCGCAAATCCTCCTGAAGAATTTAGCATCTAGCAATTCTGTGTGATTTCATAATGAATTCTATTCTATTCTACTCCCAGCTGGGCTGTGTTACCTCTATGAAGACCTGCACAGGTTGTCTGTCCCCGCTCTTGGTGTGTGGCACACCCTCAGTGTCGTAGGGGCCATTGTAGACGACCTGCTCTTCATCTTTGGACTGCTGCTCCAATGGGAAGCTCTTTCCGCCGATTCCCATTGTGCTGAAAACCCCGTTTAAACAAGTGTCAGACTATCTGCCTGTTTAGCTTATTTGACACACATCTGAAATTCCTTCTGTCAATAAAACATTAACGACTCGTACTTGTAACATGGTTCAGTTTCACAGCATTTCTAAATAACGTAGGCCTACTGCGCAAATAAAGAATCGACTTGAATGCATATACATACTGCAGTCTATTTATATCACATAGCCTACACGATATATTTCCTTTCTTACAGGAGCGCAGGTGCAGCTTTCGGCCCCAATGTTGCGAAAAACATCGAGTGCTAAGAGCTATTTATATGCAACCACCTATAATATCAGGAGCATATAAACAGGATCAATTTGACCGCGTTCATATTGAATGGACTTACGTGGCCTCCGCGCTACCCGGTTTCACGATCACCTCGATTTTGTATTTCGATCCTGTCAGCAATTTGATTGTCCTGCTCTGGCCGAACCTCGTCCCGTCCACTTTATAAAACACGGGTCCGTCATTGGGTTGGATTTTCAAAGAAATCGCGATGTTTATTATCGCCGGAACGTCGGCCATAGCTACGAGATACCGGAGCTCGGTGTATTTCCAGGGCTCCCGGTCATTAACGGGATGGCAGACGGTCTCAGGAAGCTGTGGAGAGATGCTGTGACGCCTGCACAAGCCATCACGCCCATTTAATCATGCAGCATGCATTTATGCATATGGCTAGACTGGGCTCATATAATTGGCATTGCTAAAATAGGCGTTGCTACCCTATCGATTGTTTTGTTTGTTTATTTTTGTCATGTTGTGTATTGTATCCTAGGATTCAAAACATATTGTAAATAGCTTATTAGCATTAGATTTAGATCCTAATCCCATTGTGTTAGTGTCCATCTCCGTTATCCTCGCGATTAAAAACAGTCCCTGTCCAAAGTGCTGAAACTGAAGAATCGTGTATTAGCTACGCTAATAATACTGCCTGCAGTAGGCTACTGAGCCATTTTTAATGAAAGAAGTACATTTTAAATGCACTAAACACAAAACACTGCTATTACGTGTTTAGTGAGCTTGAAATGTTAATAAAACATTAATATAATTAACTAAATTCATTATAAACCTATTTTTAATGGGCTGTTATGAGGGTTTTTTGAAGGAGTATATGCATTTTTATGCAGTTTTTTCTTTGCAGAAAGCTTTGTAACAATAGCAGTTATATAAAAACATTCATTTGAATTAAAACATGATGTGTGTACATTTTTAATGGACAGTCAGACCAATACGTGTCATTTTAAATGACATTTATGCCATTTAAAAATATATAATGAGAGGAATATACATAATTTGAGTGATTGAGTGACTTGAGTGAAGTTCAAAAGCAGGCAAATTATATTCTCATTTAACATTAATAATCATTTTATCTCACAGATTCCTCCATTAGGATGTCCATGCATAGTTCACCCCAAAAAAATTACATTTGCTGAAAATGCACTCACTCTCAGGCCATCCAAGATTTAGATGAGTTTGGTTCTTCATCAGAACAGATTTGGAGAAATGTTGCATTGCATCACTTGCTCACTGCAAGGGAATGGGTGCCGTCAGAATGAGAGGTCCAAACAACTGATAAAAAACATCACGTAATTCACGCGACTCCAGTCCATAAATGAACCTATTTATCAATTACTTTAATTTAGCTTGAGATGGCACAATGCTACTTATTAGCAGTAAAAAATATTTTTTTGTCTGATAGGACTGAAAAGATACTCAGAATTGAAAAAATTAAATAAGCTTTCCATTTCACAACAAGGCAATGCTAGTTCATACATACTGATTTCTCACTGTGTACGAAAAACGCCTTTTCACATAGCAAAAACTGTGCATTTAAATGTAACAATATTTCTATGTTTTAAATGATTATGTGGTTATAAAAGATAAGACATATGCATACAGATAGCAGAAAGAGAGAAATGGAAAGAGAGGTCAGCAATGAAGAGGGAAGTACAGCATTGGGACACATAATATTCATTAATATATTAGCTTTGATAAAATAATAGTTGCATTATTTAAGGCAAAACATGTTTTGGCAGTGACTCTAAAAAAAAATCAAATAAATTAATAAAAATCAATACTTAAATCAAAATGTGCACAGCTTTGTTGATCTATAAAAAAAAAGAGACAAGATCTCTCTCTCTCGGTTCCATCTGCAAAACGCTTCCATCATATGAAACCTATAAAACCTCATTACAGTCTCAAGCAAATTTCAGTAATACAACTAACATGTTCGGTAACAAAAGCCACATTATCATGTCTTTTTTTAGCCTTTGTGCTTTTTTCCCAATACCGATTACAAAATATTCCATAGAATTATTTGCCCAGCAAGTGCTTCAGTCATAATGCTTCCATTGTAAACACAGCTGATGTATTTCAGTCCATTGGCAGGATCCCAAAAGTCTCTGTTTGCTCTATTTATCCAGTTCCGCCTCCAGTATCTCTCCCCAGGTCTCCACGTCCAGTGGACACATGCTGTTGGATGGGATATCGTCAGCAGAGCGGATGTTACTGTATCGGCCCTTCAGCCACCTCCGCTTTACGCAGCCTTTCCTGTAGTTACGAACAAGAGTAACCTGGCACAAAAAGGAAAGGTAAATAAGAAACAAACAGCAGAGGCAGGAACAAAATGAAGCAGAATATCACTTAATTTGAACAGCAATAGCACAAACCTTCCATGAACACCCAGCAAGCCTGTCCCCGTCCACCTCCCTCCGGCAAATAGCCAGCACTGAAAGACAGTGGCTCCTCCACAGCTGATCGCGGCCCTCGATTATGTCATTCCAGTGTCTGCAGGTGAGCGAGGCCCGGCACAAACTCCTGACGTCCAGCTCACTGAAGATCCTCACGCTCATCTCAGTAGGAAGGGTCTCTGTGAAGCTCTGCTGAAGTGGATCCTGGCCACCAGGGATCATTAAGGTGGCTCCTCGCTTTGGGCTGAAGGTGGCGCTCTTGCTCCTTTTGCAGACATTCTGCATCTCTCAGCGTCCTAGAGGAGTTTCAGTTTGATTTCCATTGAGCTCAACAATGACAGAACATTTGACTTACAAATAATCCATTGTTTAAGCAATACATAGGTTATCGTGTGCGTGTAACTGAACGGTCGCAGTAACGTTATCTGTTCGTTCGTGGACAAAGCCACCACCTACAGTACGTAACTCTAGCTAACCAGTGGCTAGAATAGATTCTAAAACAAATACATCTATATAATTGCATGCAGTACGAAAAACTAATGTATTAAATCAATATGTTACTTGTAACGATTCATACCGGATTCATTGGCCAAGATAATGAATTCCTGACATCATGAGAAAGCACTTACCCCAGCGACATATTCTCCTGTTGCCATGGGGCCACTGAAATGGCACTGCCAGCTTTTAGCAAATGGTGAACGGGGGAGGGTGAAGAGTAAACAATTGCCTTTGGTAGTGTGTTTGTCCAACATCTTCCTCTTCTCTCATCTAGACACAACTTCTTTTGGGGGTGCTGAGAGGGCCGTTCTCAAGGGCCCTATACCCTGTGTGTTTGCTTACAGATCCCACGTATATGACTCCATTCACTCATGTGAGGTGACAGACGCTCAATACACAGCAAGACTGGGTGCAAATCAATGGCAGAAGAGGAAGGTTGTAAATCCAGTGTGACATGATTATCAGTTTGATTTCACATACTCATAAACGTATTTGTCATTTGAGTTCAGATCAGAAAAGGCCCAATAAAAACAGCACTGGCAGACTTCCTGGAGCAAATGGCAGATGTGAACTGATAAGCCTATGGGTTATTTATTATTCTTTATAAGTTTGAAAGCGGTTTTAAAGAGACTGACTTCCATAGTGTTTTTTTCTCCATACTATGGAAGTCAGTGGCTACAACAGAAGAATGAAACTCATCATTTAAAGGCCCTAGGTAGTTAAATAGGGTTCGTGTGAATTGTAGCCCCGCCGTTAGCCTGAGAAAAGTGGCTCTTAAAGGGCAATTCAGAGGCAAAATTCACGTTCCACAGTGTTTGAACATAAATGTATGTTGGAAGTGTGTATACACATCCGTCCTATAATGATAAAAATCCACCCAGTATTTTTTTTTTAAATCCCTATTTTAAAATCCCATTCTCAAATCAGGCTGTTCTGAGGTTCCTGTCAGAATTACGTAGTTCTGCACAGGCCCCTCCCACAATAGTTTGATTGACAGTAGCGTTTTACCTTAGACTCGCTGTAGCGAATTTAGATAAAACAGGAAATATGAATAATTTACCATAACTAGTTATGATTAACTATTAATATTTTAGATCCGCTGTAGATATTTAGCTAACCTCTCAGGGTCAACTGTCTTGTCAATTCTAGAACGTTAATTTCCTGGTTAAAGGAAAAAACTTTCTTACTGTACAATTCTACAAAAACTTGTAGCATAAATCTGCATGATTAATGACTCCGGTTATGAGCAAACAATGAACATGTCAAGTGTGATACAAGTAAGGTTTTATTAACTACATAAACACTTAAACTAGTCTAACATACTACATAAACACAAAAACTGGTCTAACATACACACACACACATAAACTGGTCTAACATACACATACACACATAAAATGGGTCAACACCCATACCCACACACACACACACACACATACAGTTTGTTGGTATAGGAAAGGGTTAAAGTTTCACTCAGCACAGAAAGAGGCATAAAGAAAGAATTTTATGGAACACTTTTGCATATTCAACAGATCAAAGCCTTCAAGGATACGTCAGATTCTTAGTTCAAACAAACATTGTAAAAAGGTGTAACTGATACTTAAAGTATCAATTAATAAGACTAAGTTTGAGACTTAGCGAGTCTCGGCGGTCTGAAAAAGATTCCTGATGCAAATCTTAAAGCTACCCGTAGATCTTTGCTGAATTCGGGTCGATGAAAAGAACAAGTTTGAGTCAGAGAATTTTTGGTGAATGAAAATTCAAGGCCGAAAGGCCTGGCACAATGCCTTGGTATCCTGAAGCGTTTTCTCACAACTTCATCTTAGCATCCGACCGAACCACCGACCGGGGCGGGTCACATGAAGTGTGGCCTTTAAGGTCGGAGAAGATCCCCGCCTTTCAAGATGGGCTTGTCCAATGAGAGAGATGGAAATTTCCTAGCGGGAGGTGGCAATTGCTGGAGGGTTTACGACTCTTTGTGTGGAAACATGGAACTTAGTATCTGGAACTTGAGTCGAAAATACTAAAGATTCTCAGGACACTAATATATTGCCTAAATACCAACATATAATATACACTCTTGTTTATATCATCAAAAGACGAATTCATAGATACTAAACATGGTATATATAAGGTTATATGAATGAGTGGTTTATCGTAAGAATGAATAAAATATTCTATAATACAACAGATTAATATACAAGAACAGTAACAACATACACAATGACTTGAAGTATATGTGTGTTCGTTCAAAGAAAGGTTTTCCTATGAATTAATTAGTAGAAAAGTCAATTTCTGCTCTGCCTATTCTATGGGGACAAAGCGTGGGTTATCCTACTCACATTCCTGGGGGAGTCATAAAACCAGCGATATCATGATTAGTTGTCATGGTGACCAAGGTGGGGGATGGTGTTCAGCAGAAATCCTGGAATCCAGTTTATTGAGTGAGGGGACTGTGACGAATTGTTAATCTAATGAATAATTGATTTGTTAAAAATTAACAAATCAAATAAAAATTAGTGTGTCAGAATGGTCGAGACGCTAAACCGCCCTGAGGGAGCTGCTCAATCAAGTGCCGCCCTTGTGCGACTACGGTGCAGGGGAAGACAGAATGTCTCAGAGTAAGTGATGAGGTTGTTTATGTTGTGGAGTAGTGAGGAATATAGCAGTCGTCATTTATCCCCACATTGAGCAGTGAAGACGAAGAGGATTAACGGACTTTAGTTTTGAAGTGAATGCGTCTGATCACCGATCTGCCTAAATCATGGCGCCAACCCGTATGGTAGCTCTTATCACCTGTACAGGATCCCGAAAAAAAAATGTAAAATAAGTACAAATGCATTCAGTATGGGGTTATATTAATGTATCACTGAAGGGAACTGTCATGAGAAAAGTTTCGATGGCAATGGCATTTTCTTCTCCTTATAAAGCGCAACTATGCTTTGTTTACAGCGGTAAACAAGGAAACGCTATAGTGTGGTCGGTTCATAAGCAGTGTTGCCAAGTCCGCGGTTTTCCCACGGAATTGGGCTACTTTAACACTGTTGCCGCGGGTTGTTGTCATGTCCGCGGATTGAAGCGACCCCAATAATGTGATATTTAGTCACTGGGAGTGATTTTACGGAAAGGTCCCCGCCAAAAAACGTGTATTTTCACCCCCGGAATGAGATTTTTAAAGGGGAACCCCCTCAAACGCAATGGATAGTTTAATTGCGAAAACCTGGAACCCTGTTCATCAGGCGCCACCTGCTGTCAGAGGAAGATCTCATTCAGACCTGCGTTTTGTTTAGTGCAGATGGTTATTAGCAAATAAAAAATAACACCTAAAGTCAGCACCATTCTGTTTTGTTTTAAACCCTGAATTAACTAATCAAATCAAAGACAACTGACACGTGCAGATATGACAAAGGCAGTGGTGACTTAATTTCAAATGCTAGAATATTTTTGTTTAAAGCCAGTTGTTTGGTATAAGCAAATAGCCAATAAATAAAAATTGTTAAAAATCGTGTCAGTATCCAAAATCCTATTGAGTTAAAAAGAAAAAAAAAAGAAAATCTGAATTCTGAATCAACTATGATCAGCCTATCACTAATTAAAATACTACGTAATAGGCCTCAAATTTGAAGTACAAACTGGGATGTCTTTTTCTATCAATACTTCAATAGGTAGATCTTGTCTTTCATAAAGACAGAGGTCAGGGATCTTGGGCCTAAAAAGGTTGGTGACCACTGGGCCTAAAGCATCGATGTCGCCCGATCATTCGTGATCCAGCTTCATTACCGAAGTGGTATAAGGGTTTTATGAATCCTGTGCAACTCGCATTCCTAATCGAATCCGAATGAGCTGGAGCTTATTGCCAGGTATGTTTTCACATAAGAGGAATTTGTTTTCGTGACAGAAGCTTCCACAGTGTAACAGAATGACAGTGACAGAACAAAAAAAAAAAACAGTAAAATAAGCAATAAAAAAATATATACAAATCGACAATTGTATGTACAAGTATATAACAATAGACAGTTGTATGTACAGGTACTGTATATTATGTGCAAACTTGAGGTGTAGACTGAGTATGAGTGTTAGATAAATAAATGCATGAGTGAATAAATAGTGTGTGTTCCAAAGTTATTGTCAAGTGTTCATGAGATGAATTGCCTGAGGGAAGAAACTGTTCCTGTGTCTGGCCGTTCTGGTGCTCAGTGCTCTGTAGCGTCGACCAGATGGCAACAGTTCAAAGAGGGAGTGTGCTGGATGTGAGGGGTCAAGAGTGATTCTGCCAGCCCTTTTGCTCACTTGGGGGGGGTGATTAAGTCCAGTTCTTGGAGAGAAGGGAGGGTTGTAACAATGATTCGCTCAGCAGTCCGGACTACTCTCTGAAGTCTTCTTCTGAGGTCAGATTTTGTAGCTGAGCTGAACCAGACTGTTATTGAAGTGCAGAGGATGGATTCAATAATGGCGGAGTAGAACTGTTTCAGCAGCTCCTGTGGCAGGTTGAACTTCCTCAGCTGGCGAAGGAAGTACAACCTCTGCTGGGCCTTTTTCACAATGGAGTCAATGTGAGTGTCACACTTCAGGTCCTGAGAGATTGTGGTGCCCAGGAACCTGAATGACTCCACTGCAGTCACAGTGCTGTCCATGATGGTGAGTGGGGGGAGTGCAGGGAGGTTTCTCCTGAAGTCCACGGTCATCACAGTTTTGAGCGTGTTGAGCTCCAAGTTGTTGAGACTGCACCAGACAGCCAGCTGCTCGACCTCCTGTCTGTAAGCAGACTCGTCACCGTCCTGAATGAGGCCGATGAGTGTAGTGTCGTCTGCAAACTTCAGGAGCTTGACAGAGGGGTCTTTAGAGGTGCAGTCATTGGTGTAGAGAGAGAAGAGCAGGGGGGAGAGGACGCAACCCTGAGGGGCGCCAGTGCTGATCGTACGGGTGCTGGATGTGTATTTTCCCAGCCTCACTAGCTGCTGCCTGTCTGTCAGGAAGCTGTTGATCCACTGACAGATGGAGGTGGGCACGGAGAGCTGAGTTAGTTTGGGCAGGAGGAGGTTTGGGATGATAGTGTTAAAGGCCGAGCTGAAGTCCACGAACAGGATCCTCACATAAGTCCCTGGTCTGTCTAGATGTTGCAGAACATAATGCAGTCCCATGTTGACTGCATCGTCCACAGATCTGTTTGCTTTGTAGGCAAACTGAAGAGGATCCAGCAAGGGTCCAGTGATGTCCTTCAGGTGAGCCAGCAGCAGTTTTTCAAAAGACTTCATGACCACAGACGTTAGAGCCACAGGTCTGTAGTCCAGTAATTTTGGGTTTCTTTGGGACAGGGATGATGGTGGAGCGTTTGAAGCATGAAGGGACTTCGCACAGCTCCAGTGATCTATTGAAGATCTGTGTGAAGATGGGGGCCAGCTGGTCAGCACAGGATTTCAGACAGACTGGTGTAACACAGTCTGGGCCTGATGCTTTTTTCCTTTTCTGCTTCCGGAAAAACTCTTCTTCGCTGATCTGAATTGCAGGTGTGGGGGAGAGGGGGGTTGCTGGAGGTGTGAATGGTTGTGTGGAGAGGTGTTCAGGGCGGGTGTGGGGTGTTTTTTCAAACCTGCAGTAGAACTCGTGCAGATCGTCTGCCAGGTGTTGATTCTCCACAGTGCTGGGGGATGGTGTCCTGTAATTGGTGATTTCTTTTAGACTTTTCCACACTGATGCCGAGTCACTGGAAGAGAATTGAATCCTTATTTTTTCAGAATAATTCTTCTATGTGTGGAAGTCATTAGGGCCTTTCGCACCGCTTTAGTTCCAGAATTAAATGTACGGTACTAAAGTACTGGGACGATTTTGCGCGAACTATTTCCCAGTACCATTTAAAGGGTTGCATTCGCACCGACAGTGTGTACTAAGAAGTGATGTAAGCCGGTCGACAGCATTGTAATTTGTGCGTGGCGTTCAACAACAGAAACAAAAAACTACGTTAACAACAGCAGGATGGAGGACGCTGTGATCGGAGCTGTGTTTTTGTTGTGTCTCGCGGGTTTCACAATAATGGACAAGGAAAGTCGACGTATACGTAAAGCGATTGAAAGAACGGAAAGGAGGATTAAGAATCTCCAACGACAACTAGCAGTACTACATTTGCTACAAGTGCCTGCACCTCAGCGTCCGTCCATCTATCGCTGTTCTCCATACTTGCGAAATAAGTTGACACAATGTTTACAGTATGTTTACACAGCATTTTAAATCATGGCGGGTGAGGGCGTTTTCATACGCGTTTGGCCAATCAATGTCTACTTACGTCACGATTAGTACCAGTTGTGCTGGTTAGACCCTGCTCCGGAGTAGGAGCTAATTTGGTTCTCGAAAAAGGCAGTCCGGTACTAAAATCGCTCCCAGTTCCGGCAGTGCGAAAACGCCAAAAAGTGGGTAGTTACACAATTAGTTCTGGTACTATAAAAAGGTTCCCGCGGTGCAAAAGGCCCTATAGTCTATTGCCAGTTCGTGAATGAAGTTAGTATGCTCCATAGATATATTACATAGGTGCCTCATTTGCGAATGTTTCTATGGGCCGCGATACGTAAGACATCCGCCATTTTTGGAACCGTCTGCGAATCTTTGAGCGCATTGACTGTGTGCGTCTACAACAGCAAGTTATATGCTTGTATATCTTTGAATATTCATTGATTAATATGGTGAATGCGAGATGGCTGACGCATCAACGTATCTGGAGCGGTCGAATAGGGAATCTACACATATCTATGGTCTTCTCACTCCACGGAAGAGAGGGGCGGAGTCAGCAGAACTCACTGGCATTTAAAGCAACATGAACTAGAACAGCTTGCTGAAAACAGCTGATTTTGACAGGGTAAAAAGGGTATTTTTTACACTACATTGAGAAATTTTAACCAAAGTATGTTATAGACTTTTCATTAAGACCCTAAAGCATCATATCAACTTGTGGAAAATGGACATCCCATGATACATTCGCTACCAGTATTAGTCATCTAAGGATTATTTGATATTTCATTTAAAATGTCAAGTCTACATGATTTCCCAGATCCAATACTTATGAGAGCAGATAAACTATCAGATGCTACTACTACATTGTTTTTCATTCTATCCACTGTAAACCTAATATTATTAATACCAATTCTACTGTATACACTGATAAGTAATATGTGGTTCTCTTTTTAATATTTTCCTCGCGTTGTGGGATATATACTGCAGCACCTGTGCAACCATTTTCAGGGTTCTTTAAACCATCTGTAAATAAAACTATTTTATTTGGTGAAATGCAGCTCCGTATAGTTAACTATACACAATAACAGGGATAAATTTGATTTTCTTTTTATTTCTTCCTGTAATTGCAAGTCAATTAATGGCATTATAAACGTCCAAGGGGGAACTTCAGAGTATGGATCTGTTGGACAATATTGTATAGTATGTAAACATGCCTTCCTTGCTTTTTGCATTTCCTATCCATCCAAAACTCCTAAAATTTGATTTAAGTTCCCAACACACTTGTACTATTGCCTTTGTAGGATGTAACTCACTATGCCCTTTTATGTTAACCTAGCATGCAAGCATAAGTTTCAGTCTTCTCATGCTTAGAGACATCTCCCCAATTTCTACCTGTAAAACCACTCAGCGATGTGGCGGAGTTCATCTTTTATAGTCCTTCTAATGTGAGGCAGCTGTGAACTGGTAATGAGTGTTGATGAGTCTGGGCAAAGGATTGTGGGAAATGGAGTCCTGGGTGAATGACAAAAGTCAGGGATAGAGTGCCCTCTGGTGGAGCTCATGGGCACTCCAATGGGTGATTGTGACAAACCATGAATATTTTAATGTTTCTGGCCCCCAAAAAATAACTTCCCGCTCATACCGCCCATTGCCGTCTCATAACCTTAACATTCTTTCTTGCTTTGAGTGATCCATCTTGTATCAGCTAGTTTAAATATTTTTAACACTGTGATTCTTGATAAATATATTATGGGTTGTTGGCATGAATTGTGTCATGATGGATTGGTAGTGGAGCACTCGTGGGTAAAGAAAACAAAACCTACGCTCCGCTTTAAAAAAAAAAAAAAACGCTCCTCACTCTATTCAAAATCACACCGCTCCACTCCCCCTCCGCTCCGCTCACATACTCTGGTGTCAACATGCTGAGGGTATTTGTTACAAATCTTTCTTACCATTATTTATACTTGGAAGAATTTACATCACATTATTTCTTTTCTTTTCCAAATTTCTAGATATCAGCATATATTTTAATGAAGTAGCAGAATAATGTTAGGACTAGTGTTGGGAATAAAAAGATTTTGTAAATTAGTGTCAGTTACTTTATGAAAGAGGAACCTGCCCTTAGTGTAAAAAAAAATCCACATGTAAATCAAGACACTGTGCTGTGTGTTTAAGTGCAGGAAGTCCTTCACTGCAGATGATGAACTGGAAGAGTGCCAGAAGATTCACACTGAAGTGTTCACACTGCGAACAGAGATGCAATCTATCAGAAACCCTGGAAACATAGGAAAGGATTCACACTGGAGCGAGTTTCATCAATTATATAGTACACAGGCATGATCACAGTGACTAGATCATCTTCAGATCCAGCAGTGTGACCCAACGTGACACGTAAAGTCGTGTCTTCTGTTCTTATTAGCTGCAATGGAGAACACAACAAAGAAACACTATCCAAAAGTTGGAATTTTATCTTCAAGACAAACATGTGAGGTTCGATCACTCACAGATGGAGTTTCCTCTCCAAATAAACAATAGCTAAGGCTTTATTTCTTGCATGGCACTTTGTTTATTATATGAATTCTGTAATATGCTTTATTTTTGTCATGTGGACTTTTGCAATCAGTGAGAAGATGATCTAATTTGCAGCAGTATCTATTTATTAAACAGAAACCCCCTCAAAACGCAACATCCATAAATACCAGAACAGTGGTATAACACATAAGGGCTGACAAGAACTGAAGACAGAGCTTAAATAGCACTGAACAAAACTAAGAAATGGATACATACCTGACGCAAACTATCAATCAAATGAAAAGCCAAGGTAACTGGATGAAGACTGGAAAGTCAGTGCAAACAAACGAAACACTGAAATAAACACCCAAACCCCATTGTTCCGTCCCATGTTAAAATTAGATTGCATTTTTGGTACGGATGTTTTTTGTCCTTTGTTTTTACTTTTGTTTTCAGCAGGGAGACGCGGGTACCTGAGTGTTCTAATTCTGTCAACCATCAAGATGCTTAGTGACGACAGCGCGTGGCTTCACCAATGAGGGCGCGTTATTTGATTATAAAATCTGCACCTGTGCGAGAAGCGGGAGTTCTCTTGCACGCTAGAGCACTCATTCTGTCGACCTGTTGTGATAGCACTTGCGTGCTTGTTTGTTTGTTTGTCCTGTACCATCTTAATGTTTGGACACGGTTTGTGGTAAAGTCTGTGTTCTTTGATAACTTGGTGAATAATGGCCCATTCGATCTTCCTTCTCTTTGAGGTTTTCCGTTTTTGTTACATGGTTGTTAAACCAGTGTTACTAAACGGGGAAAGAGAAAAAGAACAGGTAAGATATCACGTGATATACATGTGCCACACTGAGTTTTCAATTGTGTATAGAGCACTAGGTTAGTGACACGTGCCACCTGATTTTGTTTAATTGGTTGGTAGTAAGAGTAGTTTATTTAGGGCGTCCTTGACGCTGAAGATTTTTCTTTCTATTTAATTTAGGGGTTTGTTTGTGAATATTAATGGTTGAGTTAGATTCAGAAGTTTTGTTTTGTTCTTAGTAAGATTAGTTATGTTTTGTTTCTTTCTTTGATTTGGCACGGTCTCGTTCTTTTCTCTTTTCCCCTGTTTGTTTTGTGAACCAGTTTGCTTGGTTATAAAGTGTATATAATTTGTAAATTTATATAAATAATATCTTGGGCTAACTTGTGGTCACTGTAATAAACAGACACTTTGCCGAATTCAGAATGTTTTGCGTGCGATGGTTTTCCAGTACACATCCCGTGTTTTGATGTTGCACCCCTTACTTCCCCTAGACTTAAAAGGGTTTGTAACAAATACTGATACAAACAGAATGAGACTTTCTCCCCCACAAAAAGGCACGACTACTCACCTTACAAAGCGCTAAAAGAAAATCCAGGAAAAAGAATTACAATGTTCACTGTTTAAATGCAGAGTTAAATGTTATGTTCTTATAACCCCTTGTCATGCAGTAGATGCTCTGTGATTTAAATCGCTTCCTCTCCTTTTTAGTTCACTGAACATGCGGTAAAAACTCATTGTGACGTGTGGAGAGATTCGATGAACGCGTTTGAATACAAGCTTCTGATTTTTCAATGAATCAAACACTCAGTGGAGACTGTGAGCAGAGCTGGTATTCAGAGGTGAAGGTGTTTCTGTCCTCAAACTGCAACACCTCCCTTTTAGTTAGGATGTTGCTCTGAGGAGGTTCTACAGACATCCGACTGGTACAGAAAGATAAAACCACTTCTCCAAACAAATATTATTTTTTATTACATACACATACACATATATATAGAGTATATATATAAATTGCCACAAATAACAATATAAGAAACAATCAGTTTTTGCCCTGTGTGATCTCATATATCAATGAAATTTAGCGTGAAGTTCAGACTTTCAATGAGTGAATTGATGATGAGGATGATGAAGATTATTTGAGAGTGATGCAATGATATTACTCATGTGCTAAATGAAAACATCATGCGTTTGGTGCCTCGCTGATCTAACGCCACATGTCTTACAGCACAGATACGCTGATCACACCTCTCGTCCCTGGAGACGTGCCCGTGAACGTCACCTGGTCTTATAGAAAACACAGTAATAATGTTATATTTGATCAGAAACTCTGGCATTTTTGAATTTCATAAAACAGCGTTTTGTATGTTTTTTAAGCCTTTTTTTTTTACGGGGACACAGGAAGTGTCCTCATACACCATGTTTACGTTGTAGTACCCATGTCATTATACACATCTGTGTCCTCATAAACCACATAAACAATCACACACACACACACACACAAATATCTGCATCCTCTTTGTTTAATTTTTTGGTCAGGAACGGGCGTCTGATTCGCAGAATCCATCAAATCCTCTCAAATTGATTGATCCTGTTGTTTCAGTCTCATCCGATCGTCTCGTCACGTCTGACTGTGTGAATCTGAATCATGAAATCATCTGTCATGAATCAAGAGTAAATCAATCTTTCTCATCTGTTTTCATAATGAATCCTTCATCAACACCATAAACGCTGCTCTGACGCTTCTTTCTTTTTTTCAGGTGAGAATGGAGGTCATGTTCAGAGGTGAGAGAAACGCATCAATCTGTCCTGATTCACATCAAACTCTGTGTTGAACTGAATCTTCTGTAAGTGAATCATCTGATGATTGTCTATGTGTTTTTCAGTGAGGAATGAAACTGCAGGTGAGTTTCAGCTGATAAAGGTGTGTCTGATTCAGATCTGATTCACACTCAATGCAGTTTGAATGTTTTCTGTCTCTTATATTTGTGATCACTGTGTTTTAAAGATGATCTGAATGAAGTGACTCCGTCTCTCCAGCACTCAGGTCAAACATCAAGAGCTTTAAACTGAAACTATTGATTCATTACTCTTACACATCAGCTGATTTGATGTTTGATCACTTGTATAGATCAGTTCTGGTGGCTGTTCGCTCTCTTCATCATCATCTTCATCATCTTGATCTGTTTCTTGCTTCGTAAAAGGATCTTCAGGTGAGTCCAGAAGCTTTACTTGTGTCAAATGAGTCATGAAACTAAAATGATTGATGTATTCAGTGAGAGCCTCTGTACAGATGGAGGTGTTTGTGTAAGTGGTGACCCACTGCTGTTTCTCATGTTAATAAAGCAGCCAGATCGTCTGTTCTTAAACTGTGCTGTCTATGTAGGGAGCGAAGCAGCTCACTAGGATCTGAAGCAGAACTAGAGAGGTTCATGACTAGTTAAATCTGTGATCAATTCAGTTGATAACAAATGACGTTTCATATTTCAGAGTACTTTAATGGCATGATGGTTTTACTGCCAGTCTTGATGTTGTTGTCCAGCAGATGGCGCCAAATCTCCATTCAAATGAAGTGAAAGCGCTGCAGTCTGAGTGTTGGTATGCGAGTAGCAGGTGTGGTGCAGGGGTTATTATCGCTCCTTCTCTTACCTTGAACCAAGGATTAGTGACGTCATCCTTCGGTCTCACAGATCCACAGTTACGTTCATATGGCGGGTGGATCGTGCCATGGATAACCTACCGAAGGAGACAGTCGTGTACTTTTACGTGAGAGAAGGGGTGCGTCGCCACCACAGACACGTGACACCAACGCCGTAGAGAAGTACGTCACCACCACAATAAATTCATATCTTACCCATACCCTCATGTTTTTTCCTAGCTTTTCTTATCGTTCCTTTGTTATCTTTTCGTTTTTAAAAATCCCAAACCCCAAAAATTAAAAACGTTTTTTCCTTACTTCCTGTGGTGCTGTATGACATAAATATATCCTTGCACAAATTGTGTATTGTCTACAACGTTGTATGTAATTAATGTCATCTCCGTGCTGTTTACAAACATAATATATAAATAAAACAATGCCTCACTTTCTTCTCAGATAAGGCGATGTGACAAATTATACACCATCAAAGTTTGCAATTCATGTATTTCACATTAAAGGACCCTTTAACTGTCACTCACATTTTTGAAAATAGACGTGAAAGTGCACTATCTAAACTTAAATTTTTATAAAAATATTTTATAGAATGAAAACATTTTGTAACATGGTTTTGATGTACCATTTTCATGGTAATGCAATGTCTGATTTTAAAATGGGTTTCAAAGGATGAATGTTGAGATTTTAAGTTTTCAATTGATATATAATTTCTGTTGATTTCTAAAGTGTGACAGAGAAAAAGGCAATGAAGATGACTTTTTTTTGACAAAGGTCAGAACTCATGTTATGTTATGTAGACTTTTGAGGTGCACTCTTGTCATAAATTAATTGTAGGAAATGTGTAGGAAATTGATGATTTCCTACATAATTTGTAACAAAATAAAATGGTAAAATATCTATTTAGGAGTCTTAGACCTTTCCAACGATATATAGTTTGTCATGATTAGATTAGGATTTCATTGTAATATAGTGAAGTAAACTTCAGCATCCCACAGAGGGGACGGGTGACAGCAGGGGCGTAGCCATCATTTCAGTAGTGAGGGGGACAGAAATGTCATTTATCATTTGATCATTTATTTGATCCAAAGTACAGCAAAGCAATAACATTTTGAAATATTTTTACTATTAAAATAACTGCTTTCTTGAATATATTTTAAATGATTCTGTGATATGCAGCTGTATTTTTCCAGCTCATTACTCCATTCTTCAGTGTCACATGACCCTTCAGAAAACATTCTAATATGCTGATTTACTGCTCAAAGAAACCTTTTTTAATACTTAATTTATTATTATTCAATATTTTAAAAAGTGTGATACATTTTTTTCAGGATTTTTTTGATGAATAGAAGGATCCAAAGATCAGTATTTTTGTGAAATAAAAGCTTTTGTAACATTATACACTCTACCATTCAAAAGCTTATATGTTTATTTTTTGGAAAGATACCTTTAAATTAATACTTTTATTTAGCAAGTATGCTTTAAATTGATCAAAAGTGATGCTAAAGACATTTATAATGTTGCAAAAGATGTTCTTCATTTCAGGTAATGCTGTTCTTCTGAACTTTCCTATTTATAAAGACAACTAAAAAATTTTCACATCATAATAATAATAAATGTTTTCAGTAACGCTTATTATGTTTATTCCTCTACTGAAGATGTATTTATTTATTATTTTTTGTTAATAAGAGAGATCTAATTGAACAAAAGCCTTTAGTATGACTTAATGCATAGAAAGTTCAGAAGAACAGTGTTTTGAAATAGAAATCCTTTGTAACATTTATAAATGTCTTTATCATCACTTTTGATCAATTTAAAACATCCTTGCTAAATGAAGTAAAAAAAAAAAAAAAAAAAAAAAAAAAAATAATTTCTATATATCAATTTTAAAAGACTGTAGAATGGTATAGTGTAATGTTACAAAAGCTTTTTATTTCATATAAATGCTGATCTTTGGATCCTTCTATTTCATCAAAGAATCCTGAAAAAATGTACTCACCTGATATTAATATTGATAATCCAAGCAAAGTCAGCATATTAGAATGATTTCTGAAGGATCATGTGACACTGAAGACTGGAGTAATGGGTGATGAAAATTCAGCTTTGCCATCGCAAGAATAAATTACAGTTTAAAATATATTCAAATAGAAAGCAGTTATTTTAATAGTAAAATATTTCACAATATTACAGCTTTTTGGTTCATTTTGGATCCAATATGCTGCTTGGTGTGCAGAAGATAATTCTTTAAGAAACATTAAAATCTTGCAGTTCAAAAACCTTTGACTGTTAGCTGATTATTCTTATAGATTGAAACGTGCATTAACAAGGATAACGAGTATGAAACATGCTCCGAAGTTGCTTCAGAAAACAAAAAAATAGAGCAACAACAAAAGCATGTTGCTGGAAATGGGTTTATTATTGAAAATGCAAACTTCTTGTCTGCCAGCAGGAGGCGCTGTGAGAGCTGTGGAACTAACGGTTTCTCCAGTAATGGATGTAAACAAAGCAGCTCCGCTCATGAAGGTTACTTTATCAGATAAAAATGCCATCTACACTATTCTGAAGACAGTCGGTTCCCTCAGAGATACATTCATATAAAACCCCCGCGCAGTGTTATGATTTTGAAACGTGCAGTGCTCATGTTTATTCAACGAAGTCAAACTCCACAAATAAATCAATGTATGGGAAACACTGGTAATGTATATCGAAATATTGGAAATGTGTTTAAAAATCCTATCACCGTTATTGAAAAAAATTATATCGCGATACAAATTGATATTGAATTATTTAAATAAAAATTGTCCAGCCCTAATCTCACTCCTATTGCCTCTCCTCGTGTCCGTATCCCACCTCAGCGCTTCACAGGTAATGCTTCTGCACATGTACATGTGTCCCCTTCTGACTACTACAGGACTGAATTCTACAAAGTTCTGGATGTTGCTGACATGCAGTTTAGAGAAAGATTTGAGCAGGAGGGAATGCAAATGTTAAGGCACCTGGAACAAGTTCTCTTAACTGGAAAGATACATGGTGTTGTCCAACAGTACCCAGAAATCAACCCAGACATCCTCAAAGTTCAGCTTGCATTGTTCAGAATGAAGTACAGCTTCCAGTCTAGTACTGAAATTGTTGCTGTTCTTCAAGGGATGACCCCAGAGGTCCGTGGTCTCTTTGACCAAGTTGAAACAGTTACCCGACTCCTCCTAGTTGTGCCTGTGTCATCAGCAGAGTCAGAAAGGAGTTTCAGCAGCCTCCGGAGGCTGAAAACATGGTTTCGCAGCACCATGACCCAAACCCGCCTCAACAGTGTTGCTGTGTGCAATGTACATAAAGACAAGCTGGACAGGGTAAACAGAAAAAAGATTGCTGAACAGTTTGTCTCCTGTAAGGAGGGCAGAAAGAGCACTTTTGGTTCTTTTAAATGAGAGGTAGTTGGTCATATGTTCATTGGTCAGTTGGTTGTATGTTGTTGGTTGCTATTATTATCTTAATATATGTTGTTTGTATATCTGGAGTTTGTAACAAAAATAATTTCCCCCTGGGATTATTAAAGTATTTCTGATTTTTTAGCAAGTCTACTGTTGTGTATTTTCACAACAGAGTTTTGACTTATTTTCCGTGTGTTCTTATACTTATCACTCATTTAAATGGGAAGCTTTTTATATCTTGTATGTTATACATTTTGTACCCCTCTGTCACTGTATTCATCGTTTTTATTGTTAATAAACAAACCACATCCATCCCCCACACTTTTGAAAAGCTTGCTACGCCCCTGGCTCTGAGACCCTCCGTCGCTAGGAAAAGACATGTTAAATAAATAAGCATTCTTGTGTATGCTTTCGCGGAGGTTCGGCTACATCGGGCATGTTCAGTCGAATGTTTTCATTGTGATGATGTGTGGTTGATTTAGCTGCATGCGCGTCCCGAAGCATCGGGCGCGTATTGCAGTCCCTACAATAGTTGTTGTTTGACGTCATGCGCGCCGCACAGATCGTCTGCCGTCCTGGCGTATGACACTCATGTCCTAACAGATATCGCTGTGGAGAGATCGCTAAATCTAGCACATGTATATTTTTTCAAATCCATCATCGCTCGTTCCGCACATCATGAAGTGCGCACAGAGTTGCAGATTGCACAGATTAATTAGTAATCTTATCCAGGCAGAGTGTATCCTTAAAGGGGTCATGTGATGCTTTTTTAAATATCATTATTTTGTGTGTTTGGTGTAACCGAATATGTTGACATGCTTTAATGTTCAAAAAACCCATTATTTTTTCAAATACTGTACATTATTGTAGTTCTTCTATGCCCTGCCTCTCTCAAACGTTTCGTTTTCTACAAAGCCCCCTCCTTTTACAAGCGCAGTCTGCTCTGATTGGCCCGCTTACCCATTGCATTGTGATTGGCCGAACACCGCACGCAAGCACTCGTCGTAAATGTAACGCCCCATACCATAATCGCCAGCTTCATCTTTCAAAATAACTGTAAAGACAGAGCCCGAAAGGGGAACAGAGTCATGTGACAGACAGTGTTGAAGCTGGTATGTGTGCAGTACACAAGCCACGTTTAAGACAGCTGACTCCACTGTGATGTGACCCTGTGTCTCTTTCTCTCTCTCACACACACGCACACACGATACGCGAAACTCAGCATTTGAACAGTCAATAGCAATACTTAAACTAATAACAAAACATTAGCTGATTCAAAAGCGCCAGATTGTCATAACAAAGTCAGAATGACCTCTCTCCTAGGTTCACGAAACGGTCGTCCATTAAAATGCATTGCTGTTCTGTTGTAAAGTCATCTTAAAGATTCCTAAATGCGTCTACTTTCTGGAAGGCCAAATAAAGTGCTTTTGCTTTTGGCTAGAAACACACAGCGTCTCCCTGACAACGCTTCAACACTAACTGCAGTTACTGAAAACCACGTCTTCTTTCTTTGCGTGAACATTTTTGGCGGCGTTATGCAAATCTTCCCACAATGTGAGGTAGATATGTGGGGGCGTGTTAGAACTAGCTGTTTTAGGTAGGCGTGGCTGACACTTAACTTATATAAAGAATATCTCTTTGGATTTGAGACTTAAGACTTTTGCAGCTTTACAGATCTTCTTTATGCACCAAATGCTTGTAACACTTCCAAGAGAAAGGAAAACTTGAAATCGCCTCATATGACCCCTTTAAAGGAGAAAAGCTCTGTTTGGGGACTAAAGCTCTTCACATCTGGCAACCACAAGCATGAACGCTAGTGAAGACTTGTTAGCAATGCAATATAATGCAAAAATGCCTAAATAAAACATGTTAAGAAAGCACATCATTCATCATTCAGGTCAGTCCACACAGGGTTTTTGCACACTGTAACTTTGACAACTTTTATCTGCATGAGAGAGTAAAATGGCATGCATCGGCTAACTTTGTCCGTTCATCATTGCACGAACATGAATTAACAAGCTGTTACGCTGCCACTGGAACTAATGAAGTGGAGAATGTAACAGCAGTTATCAAATGACTAAATTATTATATTTGCTCAGGTGGATGCTGGGGTCTTAACTATCGGATTGCAACGTATATCCATTTTGTTAATTAAACATTACACATAGTGCGCATCTAATTAGAGTTAAGCCAGTCGGCGTGGTAGCCAAGGCTCACATAGTCATAGGCCACTAGTGTTAAGCCGGTCGGCGTGGTAGCCAAGGCACACATAGATAGTAATACATGGGGTTCACATGGCTCTTCAAAGTAGCAGCAGTACATATGTCTTGGCGATATATCTGCTTGTTGGGGGTTTTTTTGTTCTTGTTTTGGCTTGTATTGTTCCTTCTATGTCTCCTGCTTTGTGGGGGTTATTTCATGTATGTTATATTTGCAGCAGCAATATTTCTTACATGCTCACAGCAGCATGTTGTGGATGTATTGGCAGTAGCAAGTCTCGGTACTTGCTCTGCAGCAGCAGCAGCGTAGCAGATCTATACCGCCAAGACCAAATACATTAAAGGGGTCATACATGCCATTTTTTACAATTGTTTGAACTTAAATGTGTGTTGGCATTGTGTGTACACAACCACCCTATATTGATAAAAATCCACCCAGTATTTTTTTTTATCCGTGTTAAATGTTTTCCCCCTTTCTCAAATCGAGCCGATCTCAGATGCCTGTGACGTCACACAGACAGGCCCCTCCGCCGATATTTGATTGACAGTAGCGTTTCAGCACGGACTGGACTGGCGTCTTACCTTAGACACGCCCTGAGTGAGCTTTCATCAGTCCTCCATTGTTTCACCGCTGGAGCAGATGTAGACAAGAATGACTCCTAAGCGATGGAGGTGTTTTTTTGTTGGATGTAATAATGAACATAGCAGTCGTCATTTACTTCCGACATCTGAGCTGCTGAACTCACAGTGGATTACATTTTTTACAAGGGAATGCTCCCCCGATCTACCTAAATGTGTTTATGTTCGCACCCCACCAAAAAACATCATTCATGATCCAACCTCATCTACAGAAGAAGTGAGTATAAGTTTTTTTTTTTTATGAATCTTTGCAAATCGTCTTTCCTAATATGTGCTAGTTAGCACTTTCAAGATGAATGCCCGAAGTAAACAGTCCTCTAGAGCAGCGTCAAGCGAGAGGTGTGTCCAGCAGAGCCTCATTAACATTTACATGAAAACGCTACCAAAACGCTTGAGCGTTATCGCTTGCGGCGAGATCTGAGGAATTCCACTCCACTCGTCCTTCGTTTTACCGACACGGGGCTGTGTCCCGGGGGTGGGGCGCTCTAAACCTGTCTAATAGATAAAAATGTTTTTTTTACACTACCATTGGGAAATTTTAACCAAACTATGTTACTTTTCATTATGACCCTAAAGAAGCATATCAACTTGTGGAAAATGGGCATACGATGACCCCTTTAACATGTCATGTAATTACCATGCCAACTCCTCCGAAGTTGTCATGACATAATTTTTGTACTTGTGATCACAGGTGACAATTGCATCAGGGGGGGAACAGTTTTCAGTTCCTCCTTATACTGCAGGGACAACTCTGCATTCTTATGCCAAAGACTTGCAGCAGTTTGTTGCCTCCTGTCCCCAGCTAAATAAGAAAATTGAGAACCTGAAGAAAGAACACAAGCTCTTACCTGTGAAAAATAAGTTTAGGTGTTGAAGTAATTCATTTAAATCAATGTTTTTCCCCCTCTGTTTAATTTTTGACATTTGTTTTTCTTTTTACAGTTTGTACAGCATTGGTGTTATTTCAAAATTGATACTGTTTATTGTTCTGTTTACAAAATAAATTTGTTAAAATGCTTGTTTTAATTAGCTTTTTTGTTGCTTCAATTGTGCTACTGTGCTTTTACAAGTACTAATTTAGAACTTTGTGAAACAGAGCTAATGCTAAAGCTAGGTTTATCTGTTCCAGCATACTAGTTTAATATTGTATTTACCCTGTAACTACACAGAACAAGGAGTGAACAAGCACCACTTTAATTTACAGCCCGCAAATGGTTTATTTACCCTGTAACTACATGGAACAAAGCACCACTTTAATTTACAGCCCGCAAATGTTGTATTTACCCTGTAACTACATGGAACAAGGGAGGAACGAGTTGGACTTAAACACAGAACAAGTGTAAATTTGCACAGTAATTACAGAGAAAAAATATTGCACTAGTTTTAATTTAAATTGTTTGATGGCCAATTTAAACCCTCTACTTTTTTTTGCTATAAAAACACCACAGAATACATCCAATGAAATACAAGTGTTGAATCGTGTATTTGTTTTCCCTTTTTTTTCATGATACAACACAAGTAGACTCGTGAATTATAAATCATAACAAAAACTCATTAAGTTATTTCACTAGATGTACCGCATGGTTAAAAAATACCTAGGCCTGTAATAAAATAGGCTACCAATATAAAATTATGAAAAGTAAATTGTCTTTCTAAATCACTCCAACATCAGATTGTGTGTGGTCATACATATCATACCCCGATATTCGAATAGTACCCCTTCATTTTACAAGTACTTCCCCCCCCCAGTATAAATGCTGTATTCACAGGTTATCCCCTTATACCAAACGTCGGCATATGATTCCCCGGATACTACACGGAGGTACTCAAAGGACACTATGATTACAAAAAAGTACGCCGGTACTTCAGTTCTACACAGTTCTTTGCAGGTTGTAATCTAAAGCGTTACCAATCTTTTTCTACAAGAAACTGAAAGCAAGAGTAGCTTCTACTGAAAAACTTTTTTTTTTCATTACATCACTCGGGATTAGAATCTGCAGCAGTGGTGGAAACATCACATCTGCTGCTGATATGAGGAGCTCATGCAGTGATCTGGATTATGAATGTTTATTTGTGCAGCTCTGTTCGTTACACAGAGGCTGTAAAGTTACCCTCAGGCTCATTCGGTCATATGATGGGCAGCGTAAGTCACTGTATCATTATGATCCTGAAAGAACAGCACAGAGTTTCTCCGTCAGTGTTTGAACCGCAGCCACATGTTGATAAAGCTTCATTCATCTGAGATTCATATTCAGAACTACATCAGCAGTGTATAGATGAGAGAAGCTGCGGTGCTTTTCTCTGAATAGGACCGAACAGCAGTCAGTGATGAAGAACAAGGGAATGAGCTGCTATCTACTCACTTTGAGCGATTCTACTGGAAGAGAGACTAAAGAGTAAGTCACATCATCCGTCTGCTCCTAAACATCAGTGCAAACGTTTAACACACAGAACAGGCATGTCTCTCACTGTAATGTGTGAAATAATAAAGAAGCTTTTAGCAAATTACATTTTAGAACTGAATGGTTTATTTGACTCACATTGTCTCTCGCAGCAGCAGGAATGGACATGTTGATCGTCTCATACTCTCTATCTTCATTCTTATCTTTGACCTTCAGACAACAAACAGTTAAAACTGCATGATTCACACTTTATTGAGCTTTAAAGACAGAAATCAGATCTAAATCACTGACATTACTGAACTCACCGCCGGTTCACCAGTCCCTCTTTTATTACCTGAAAACAATGTGCCTCATGAAATATGAATATTTAAGATAAGACACACATGAAAAACACTACATTTTAACAATGCTAATGGTGCTCAGGTTTCAAAAGAAGCAAGATTTGGTAGAATCTTTCAAATGAATGATAGAAATGATTGTTTGATTTGATAACTCTGAGGAATAAGCTTCTGCTTCTCAGAGTCACATAATCCATGTTTCTATGATGCATACAATCTGAACATGAGATCTTACAGTGAGATCTGAACTGTTTTTAATTGTTAGAAAGGAGTAAATCTGTTTTTCTCACCAGCTCTTTTTCTCCAGATCAGCCAGAGAAGAGCAGCAATGAAAGCAGCGAACACAGCAGCAGAAATCACTGTAGAGAACACTAAAATGTGTTTAACTTGAAGCTGTTAAAGTCAGCGGACACAACATTAAATATCATCTGCAGAATGTTTTGCTTCCCTTTTACCTGACATGATCTGTCATTAACGCTGCAGGAAACAATTGGATAAACCGGCATAACAGTTTTATTCTTGTACATTCATTAAAACAGACAGTTCTGTTAGTTGGTGGAAGAACGTCAACGTACTGCTTATGTTTCAGTGCATGCGGAAGGAATAAACTAGGGGTGTAACAATTAACTCGTTTTCTCGATGCATCGATTACAAACATGATTTTTGAATCGTGAATCTTCGATTTCGGACAGTAATCGATTTAAAACGTTAAGAATCTAATGAATAACTGCAAAATTGTATAATTTCTATAGCGCTTCAATGCTTTCAAAATATATACACATTAAATGACTACAAGCAGGAATTAATGGAGACCTTGAACAGTGTTCGTGCCTCGCATCTCTCCTTCACGCGCTGCACTATCTACCACCTGTGACTGTCACAGGATTGCGCTCGCGCTCCGTTCGTTTCACTCACACATTTTTAGAGCAGCTGATGTGTGATCTCTCCTGAGTACTCGTGGCCAGTATTGCTAAAGTGATGTAGTTTTACTTTTCTGTAGTTTTTCAATGGCTCTCGGTCATACGATACATTACTGAGCAGGGCGAAAGCAGCGATTTATGCATGACGGGAGCAGAAAGTAAGTGTGAAAGGCAGACGCACAGTTCCATTGAATGATTTATTTATTTTTATTAGTCATTAGCCAGACGCTTTTATCAAAGTGGAACCTTGTACAATAGAGGACAATTAAAAGCAGTCAAAGAATCAGAAGAGCAAACAAATATAAGTGCAATGATCAAGTCTCGGTTAGCCTAACCAGTACACGTAGCAAGGTTGTATATAACATAAATATATATAATAGATATAGAATATATATATATAATATCATACAGTATCTTATTATGATAAATGTGTTTTAACAATGTTGTTCAACTGAATGTACGAAGGAAACTGTTAAAATAACCACAGCATCAACAACCTTGAAATAAGAGCGCGAGGTTTATATGATAATCAGATGCATGAAAGTAGCATTCGTTGCTAGCAAACAGACATCGGGCGCGTTTTCTTAAGAATCATCATTCGTTGATGGAGAGGAAAAGTTAAATACTATTGCATTTTATTTTATGAAAATTAGATAAAGAAGTTTTCGCACTGAAAGAGAAGCAATCTCGCGCCCATAGATGTGCCAGACTTATATGCAGCTAAACTGAAAAAGCGAATGAACCTAAGTTAATCGAAGCGAATTTTCAGAATGAGCTTTATTGCGATGTATGTTTACACATACGAGGAATTTGTTTTCTTGACAGAAGCTTCCAAAGTGTAACAGAATGACAGTGACATAACAAAAAACACAGATAATTAAAAAATAGAAAAATAGAACAAGTAAGGAATAAAAATATATGAATTGACAGTTGTATGTGCAGGTATATTAAAATAGACAATTTTTGTATGTACAGGTACTGAATATAATGTGCAAATTTGAGGTGTAGACTGAATATGTGTGTTAGATAAATAAGTGTATGAGGAAATAAATAGTGTGTGTTCCACAGTTAGTGTCAAGTGTTCATGAGATGGATGGCATGAGGGAAGAAACTGTTCCTGTGTCTAGCCATTCTGGTGCTCAGTGCTCTGTAGAGTCGACCAGACGGCAACAGTTCAGAGGGAGTGTGCAGGATGTGAGGGGTCCAGAGTGATTCTGCCAGACCTTTTGCTCACTCTGGATAAGCACAGTTCTTGGAGAGAAGGGAGAGTTTTACCAGTGATTCGCTCAGCAGTCCGGACTACACTCTGCAGTCTTCGGAGTCAGATTTGGTAGATGAGCTGAACCAGACAGTTATAGAAGTGCAGAGGACGGATTCAATTATGGCGGAGTAGTACTGTTTCAGCAGCTCCTGTGGCATGTTGAACTTCCTCAGCTGGTGAAGGAAATACAAACTCGCGGGTCCTTTTCACAATGGAGTCAATGTGAGTGTCCAACTTCAGGTCCTGAGAGATTGTGGTGCCCAGAAAACTGAATGAATCCACTGCAGTCACGGTGCTGTCCATGATGGTGACTGGGGGGAGTGCAGGGGGGTTTCTCCTGAAGTCAACTATCATCTCCACTGTTTTGAGCATATTCAGCTCCAGGTTGTTAAGACTGCACCAGACAGCCAACTGCTCAACCTCTTGTCTGTAAGCAGACTCGTCACCGTCCTGAATGAGGCGGATGAGTGTGGTGTCGTCTGCAAACTTCGGGAGTTTGACAGAGGGGTCTTTAGAGGTGCAGTTTTTGGTGTAGAGGGAGAAGAGCAGTGGGAGAGAACACAACCCTGAGGAGCTCCGGTGCTGATTGTACGGGTGCTGGATGTGTATTTTCCCAGCCTCACTAGCTGCTGTCTGTCTGTCAGGAAGCTGTAGATCCACTGACAGACGGAGGTGGGCAAGGAGAGCTGAGATAGTTTGGGCAGGAAGAGGTTTGGGATGATAGTGTTAAAGGACGAGCTGAAGTCCACAAACAGGATCCTAACATAAGTCCCTGGTCTGTCTAGATGTTGCAAAACATAATGCAGTCCCATGTTTACTGAATCGTCCACAGACCTGCTTGCTCTGTAGGCAAACTGAAGAGGAACCAGCAAGGGTCCAGTAATGTCCTTCAGGAGGGCCAGCACCAGTTTTTCCAAAGATTCATGAACACAGACGTTAGAGCACAGGTCTGTAGTCATTAAGTCCGTAACTTTAGTGGTCATTGGACGGGGATGCTGGTGGAGCGTTGAAGCATGTAAGGGGACTTCGCACATCTCACGTGCTCGGTTGAAGATTGTGTGAAGATCGGGGGCAGCTGGGTCAGCACAGGAGTTCAGACACGAGGTAACACAGTTGGGCCCTGGTGCTTTTTTCTTTTCTGCTTCCGGCAAGGAAGAACTAGGGCACCTCGTTTCACTGATTGGAATGCAGGTGTGAGGGAGGGGGTTGCGAGGTGGAATGGTTGTTGTGGAGAGGGTTAGGGAGGGTGTGGGGTGTTTTTTCAAACCTGCAGTAGAATTCATTCAGATCGTCTGCCAGTTGTTGGTTCTCCACAGTGCTGGGGGATGGTTTCTTGTAGTTGGTGATCTCTTTCAGACTTTTCCACACTGATGCTGAGTCACTGGAAGAAAATTGAATCCTTAATTTTTCAGAATAATTACTCTTTGCCTCTCTGATCTCCTTTCCAGTGTGTATTTAGCCTGTTTATACAAGACATTATTCCCCTTCCTGTGAGCATTTTCTTTGGCCTGATGGAGCTGTCTGAGTTTTTGCAGTGAACCATGGTTTGTCGTTGTTTTAAGTTAGATGAGTCCTGGTAGGAATGCGCATGTTTTCACAGAAACTGATATAAGATGTTAAAGTCTCTGTGAGCTTGTCCAGATCGGTGGCAGCAGGTTCAAAGACGCTCCAATCAGTGAGGTCATAACAAGCTTGTAAATCCTGCTCTGCTACATTAGTCCATCTTTTTACAGTCCTTAAAACAGGTTTAGCTGATATCAGTTTCTGCCTGTAGGTCAGTATAAGATAAACCAAACAGTGATCAGAGCGGCAGAGTCCCAAGCTGCTCGTGGGAAAGAGTGATATGCATCCTTTATTGTGGTGTAACAGTGATCCAGTATATTACTGTCTCTGGTGGGACACGTATTGTGCTGCTTGTATTTTGGCAGTTCACTGGAGAGATTTGCTTTATTAAAGTCCCTGATAATTATTAAAACAGAGTCCGGGTGTTGTTCTTCTGTGTCTGTGATCAGATCAGCGAGATGTTGTAAAGCGGAGCTCACGTGCGCTTGTGGAGGAATGTAAACACTTACGAGAATGAACGAGCAAAACTCACGCGACGAGTAGAAAGGCTTACAGTTAATGAAAAGCACTTCTAGATCAGAACAGCACATCATCTTTAACACAGTCACATCTGTACACCACCTCTCATTGATATAAAAGCATGTCGTTTGTGGATCACGTTGATTCGGTGTCGCGATCCGCTCTGAACAGATGAAAGCCCAGGAGACTCAACGCGCTGTCCGGAATGGCATTTTTCAGCCAGGTTTCTGTGAAACACAGAGCAGTAGAGTTTGAAAAATCCTTATTTGTCCAGAATAGCAGAAGAAGTTCGTCCGTTTTGTTTGGTAGAGAGCGGAGATTGGCCAGATGGATGCCAGGCAACGGCGTTCTGAATCCGCGCTGCCTGAGCATCACGAGCGCGCCGGCTCGCTTCCCCCGTCTGCCCGTCCTGAAGCGCTTGATCAGCGCAGCAGCTACGCCGACTACAACGTTCAGCAAAACGTCCAAATAATCGAAAACCGGTGTGAAATACGGGGGGTGTATACGCCCAAATGTCCAGCAATTCGTCTCTGGTGAAACTGATTGCAGGGATATATCTAAAGACAGGACAAACTAACAAAAAAACAACTGCGGAGCACGCCACGGAGGCAGCTATCATGGTCGGCGCCATCTGCAGGGCAATTAAGACACATAAAACAATAAAATAAATTACAATTATGACATGATGCCTAGTGTAATTGAACACACATTATACAGTAAAGAACTAACGATATCTTTGTACTAATGCTGTGCACGACAATGTAATAATTGTTCTGGTAGTATATAAAACAAATCACTAAAATTGCCATTCGGAAAAAATATAGATACAACGGAGAATATTGATGCAGCAGTTTATTTGATTTTGATCAGCAATTTCAAAGGAAGAAAGAAAATAAGTCAAGGTAAAAAAACAAAGATATAACAGATATATTGTAAAGTAATCCTGTAAAAACAAGAAATGAAATGACGGCTAGCCCCCTGGGTGGACACGGAACTGCTAGCTTATACATCAATACTTTTACTGTTTTTTTCTTATTGTTTTAAATCGTGGCTAAATGAATTCAAAATTATGCCCAGATCATTAAACTAGCATCTAACAATGCACAAAAGTGGGTTTTTTCCTGTAAACTATGGTTCTCGAACCATAAAGGCTGTTGTGTAATTTGCCCCCTGACTAAGCTTTTAAAGAATTTAGGGGAAGCATTTTAAATAATCCTGTGAATGCACTTATAGAACGTAGAATCAAATCGTTAATCGAATCAAATCAAATTTAATTGTGAATCTAATCAAATTTAATCTTTCTTGATTTGCAAAAATCATTTTTGAATCGAATCAAAAACATATGAATCGTGAATCTAATCGATTCGCTGACTACCCAAAGATTCACAGCCCTAGAATAAACCCATCTGTAACATCTCTGCCCATTGTCTCTGCACGCTTCAACTCTCAATGCACTGCACAAATGTTAATGTAACATGCAATGAAATGTTTTGGTGGGTTGATAGTCTCGCAGTACGCTGCGGATTTATATGTAACGTATCCATTGAAATTATTTTAATATATTTTGTTACTTTTCATGTAGGTAACATCTCTGAATTTATTTGACATTTTTACTTTTTGTGTAGTTTTGAGGGCTGGTCAGGATAATTTTAATAATTTGTTTAATAATTCATAATATTTTTACAGCCCAAAGGGCTGCAGTCCACATTTCCAAGTGCAACATTGTCGTTGTCCATACGGAACATTAAAGAACCATTAATGGAAAAAGTGTGTTGGTACAGGTGCATTGGAGTGTACTGGGAATATACTGAAGTAATAAACCTTCTGATAAAGTTTGTAAATTTCTTTAACCATTTCAAATCCAAGACTATATGTTGTTTACATATCTTTACTTTTGTAACTACTTTCTATATGTGACCAAGGACCACAAAACCAGTCATAATGGTCCATTTTTTTAAAATTTAGATTTATACATAATCTGAAAGCTGAAAAAATAAGCTTTCCATTGATGTATTTGTTAGGATAGGACAATATTTGGCCGAGCTACAGCTATTGAAAATCTAAAAAAATCAATAGACGGAAAATTGGCCTTTAAAGCTTGTCAAACCACTCTTAGCAATGCAATTACTAATTAAAAGAAGTTATATATATATATATTTTTTTATCATGGTAGGAAAATTACAAAATATCGTCATGGAACATGACTTTACTTAATATCCTAATGATTTTTAAAAGAAAAATCAATAATTGTGACCAATACAAAGTATTGTTGGCTATTGCTACAATGCAGCGACTTAAAAACTGTTTTTACGTTTTGTTTTTGGTCCAGGGGTAACATTGTATGTAAAGCTGCTTTCAACCAGCTAAATTGGAAAAGCACTATTTGAAGTGTGGTGGTTTGTAAATATTGAACAAGGTTAAAGTTCATACCGAGATAAGTACTGCATCATTGATTATGATTAAAGCCACAAACTTCATGCCAACAGAAGCGGCTGTTCACAGGAGTGCGTATCAAGCAGTTAAACAGAAAAGTGAGGGAAGGCAGAGTGTGGAAGAAAAAAAGATGCACAACCAACCGAGAGACACAGCCTTATGAGGATTGTCAAGCAAAATCGATCAAGAATTTGAGTGAACTTCACAAGGAAAGGACTGAGGCTGGGGTCAAGGCATCAAGAGCCACCAAAACAGACGTGTCAAGGAATTTGGCTACAGTGTCGTATTCCTCTTGTTAAGCCACTACTAAACCACAGACAACGTCAGAGGCGTCACCTGGGCTAAGGAGAAGAAGAACTGAACTATTGCCCTGTGGTCCAAAGTCCTCTTTTAGAGAGAGCAAGTAATTGTGTATTTCATTTTGGAACCCAAAGGTCCTAGCGTTGGAAGGGGAAGGGGGATACGCTGAAGCACGTTGCTGAAGCCAGGTTTAGTTCCACCAGTCTGTGATGATTTGGGGAATGTCATCTGCTGGGTTGGGTCCCATGTGTTGTTTGAAAACCACGTCACTGCACGTTTACCCAAGAACATTTGGCAGCACTTCCGTCTCTGTGGCCAGCTTTAGAAGAATGACTGCTGATTAATTTTCCAGCGGATTTTGGCACCTGCCCACTAGGTTGCTTCGCAACCCAAATTGACTACATTATAGTGTCAACGACCTTATCACGTGACGAAATGAGATGGAAAAGGTGGTCAGTGACGATGACCGAAATTAAATGCTACAATACAATCGTGACGAAATAAACAACGAGACGAAACGTGGTTTGCAAAATAAAAACTATGCTGCACACGTTCATATTTTGTGACCAACGAGACGAAACAAATGTATACGTTATTTCTCTTCTTGTATTATTTTTGCAGTATTTATGTTTCCTGTGCGCTTCAGGGGCGCATCAGGACGGCACAGCGCTACGAAGGCAACGGTCACTTCCTCAAGACCCGCTCGCGGAATTATTTAGAACAGTGTTTCCTAACCGGGGTCTGTCGAGAGCAGGGGTGTCGTGTAAAAAATTCTTTTTTTATATTTTTAAATTGCTAAAAAAAAACATATGATATCATATATATTTCTGATGCAATAATTAGAGATGCACTGAAATTCAGGCTGCCGAAAATTAGTTCACCGCTCAAGATTCACTTTCACGTGGTGTGTATTATCCGACTGGTGGTACATCACGCTCTGGTGCTGCGTTATCCGCTCTATGCGCAGTGTGCTCTCCGCTCAGTCGCCGCGGCCCATGGGACTGCCCATCACATAACGTTCATTGCTCATCGGAAAAGCAAAGTCCACTCAAAAATTGAGGTGACAGGAAACATCGATGTAGTACAGTATTGTTTCTGTCTGGAATAGGAATTAAAATCTGTCATATAAATTGGTCTCTTCATTAGAAATTAGCCTACTGATTTTTTATAATATTAAAAATATCTGTATGACATTATATTCTGCAGTTCTTCCCTGGTGTACCGAATATCTATACTTTTCAAAATTATCATATCGAAGTTAGAAATTAAAATATTGTGACCATTTTGTAGGGTGCCACAAATTTGTAAAAAAAATTCCAAAGGGTGCCGCGACTAAAGAAAGGTTGGGAAACACTGATTTAGAAGACGGAAACCAAACAAAGTTAAGTCTGACACAAAGAAAGGGACCGATGGCCGGCCAGCCGGGGTTCGTCTTTATTTAAATGTATGTGCGTGTACTTCTAACATGTTTGGTTGGTAAAATAAATGCTGTAAATTCAAATCAGAGCGTCTTCCGTGCCTGGAATGGATGTATTCTTGAGTCTATAGGGTAACGATAATATAATAAGATAGCCTTGTTTGAAATGGGTTTGGCTAAAAAAAAAATTTGGTTTTGTCTATACTACTAGGTACTTACACTATATTGACTGGGTACTAGATTGCATTTCTAAAAAAGAGACTTAAAATGCAATTTCATTGACTAAAATAGGGACTAAATGTCATCATTGGTCGAACAAAAATAGACGAAAGCTAGACTTTAAGCGGACTAAAACTGACTAGCCTAAAAAGAGTATGAGTGACTAAAACTAATAACAAACTAAATGACAGTTTAACCCAAAACTAGACTAAGGCATAAAACAGGACGAAAAAACAACACGAGTGCCACACTGCAAAAGCACCAAAAGTGGTCAAGCCATGGTGTGGTGGGCTTACGGCAGCAACTACCCATGACCTGAAACCCCATAGAGAAATCTATGGGTATTGTTCAAGAGGAAAATGAGAAACAAGAGGAAAAAAAATGCAGATGAGCTGAAGGCCACTGTCAAAGAAACCTGGGCTTCCATACACTCAGCAGTGCCACAAACTGATCACCACCATGCCACGCCAAATTGAGGCAGTAATTAAAGCAAAGGAGCCCCTACCAAGTATTGAGTACTGTACAGTAAATGAACATACTTTCCAGAAGGCAACAATTCACTAAAAAAGTTTTTATTGGTCTTATGACGTATTCTAATTAGTTGAGATAGTGAATAGGTGGGTTTTTCTTAAATGTGAGCCAAAATCATCAATTAAAATAACCAAAGACTTAAACCACTTCAGTCTGTGTGCATTGAAATTATATAATACACGAGTTTCACAATTTAAGTTGAATTACTGAAATAAATGAACTTGCCATGACATTCAATTTATGAGAGGCACCTGTATCTATATATGTGGGGTCATATATATACACAATACACACACACACACACACACACACACATATATATATACACATACAAACAATCACCATACATAGACTAATACCACCAACCCCCCCCCCCCCCCCCCAACACGGTTCCGGTGGTGTGTGGTGCAGTTAGGTGGTTTATGAGGACACAAATTTGTATAAAAACATGGGTATGACATAGGTATTACAATGAGAAGGTGATTTTTTCAGTGTCCCCGTAATTCAAAAGGATTATAAATAATTCAGAACGAGTTTTTTTTGAAGATCTAAAAATGCAGAAAGTTTCCTGTAAAAGCTAGGTTTAGGTGTAGGGCAATAGAAAATACAGTTTGAACAGTATAAAAACCATTACGCATATGGAGAGTCCCCATAAA
>JADLZN010009666.1:20625-30741 GCA_018155175.1 Sinocyclocheilus anophthalmus | reverse complement strand
GCCATGGTTCTGCTTTAGTTATTTTGTAGTAATACTACAGTAAACATGTGGTAACCATGACTATAGTGTAGTTTTTGAAATCGTGGTAAATTTTGTAGTTACTATGGTTTTACTGCAAATGCTGTAGTAATGGTTATTTTTTGTGCTTACTATGGTTTTACTGCAACAGTCATAGTTAAACCATGTTTATTGTAGTACTATGGTTCATCTATGGTTGATTTTGTTTTTACTATGGATTTTTTGTAAATGCTGTGGTAAAACCATGGTTAATCTCTGAAAGAGTACAAACAACTGTGAATTGATTTGAATGCTCTCATAAGTCCCTTTTGATAAAAGCATCTGATAAATGTAAATGTTTTTGTATATTTAATATGTTTATTGAAATTGTTAATAAATTTGCAACCTTTATTGAGAGTGGTGTGTATTGTTTTATTATAAACCAGCGGCTGCTGCCGCGGGTGGTCCGTAACGATGAGCAAAACGCCGGTGAACCGCATCCATGCAGAGCGGCCGGTATTTACAGCTGCATCGTCCAAACATCGGCTGGAGATCATTTGCGATCAGAGGCCGACGTCGCGTTGACATCTTCCCTATTAGCAAACGATCCCCGAGCGACATCGTGCCGATGGAGTTTTGTACGTCGGGTCGACATCGGCCCAACGTATGTGTGCTGTCTGGGTACTATTTTTAAAATATTTCAAGTAAACCTACATGTCAAAATCATTAAAAAATATAGGCAAATATATTTTAAAAATTCAATAGGACCCCCAAAACATTACTAAAAGATTAATACAGTGATATTACACGTGTTTAGAAAAATTCCACGATTGCTTTGCAAATTCACATTTTACTGTCTCTTAAGACCCCGGACAACCTGCACAAGGGTTAAGAAGGGACTCAGGCAGGGGTGGGGGGTGGTTGATGGTTGATGAAGAGAGCAAGAGAGAGAGAATACATATTTTTTATTTCTCAGTTTAGTTTTGGCGTTGATGGTTGGCATTAGAGAGCGAGAGAGAGTTTTTTTTCTAGTTTATGTCTCATTAGATTCTGTATTGTTTTTGTCTTTGAGAACAGAGAGGTGTTTAAGAAGTAGTAAACAGTGGAGGGACGACTACAAGATGAAGAGGTATAAGCATTTCTTGAAGCCAGATAATACCTATCTGTTGCCAAGGACAACAAGATTCAGATCCTACACATACAGTTCCAACAGCGACGCACCTGGTCCATCAAATAGTCACGGTGTTGATCAGCATCCTGAACTAGAGAAAAGAAACTATATATGGCACTGAAGGACAGAGTGAGGATGAAAGTGAGACAAATGATGTATGTGGAGTTGAGACAAGAGGAACAAAGTTGTGTACATTGCACTTTAGGACATAATGAAAGTGATGAAGAAAGAATGGAATTAGATGAAGGAAACTGTGTTGATGGTGAAAGTGAAGCAGCAAGTGATGGAGTCAGTGAAGCAGGTGAAAGTGATGAAGACCGTGATGTTGAGGAACATCATGATGAAGGAGAACCTGATACCACTCCAAAATTAGCTGAAAACTGAAATGTTCTAATATGCAGCTTTCTCTCAATCTACTCCTGATACTCATAACATTTACACTGAAACACAATTGAGCCTTTGCTGCACTGCTTGACCTGTTCTCTTCAACTGTACTACTGGCCACTAAACACATGCTCAGTAAGGTATTCACACACTTTAGCCAGAGAACAGAGCTTCATTTCCTCTGTACATTCTGTCAGGCATATCTTGCAAGTCAGACAAAAGAGAATCAGAGGAAACACTGTGTGTTCAAACTGCAACAAGACAAACAGTACCCAAGATCTGAAAAGCCAGAGCTACTTTGTAACCTTACCGGTTGATTTACAAGTTAGATCACTCCTTGAAAATGACAACTTTAGAGATTCACTCAACAACAGATTTTCAAGAACAACATCAGAAGATAACCTTAGGGAGGATTATGATGGTGATATGTACAGGGAGCTCTCACATCCAGCTGGAATTGTACACAATAAGAAGAATCTTTCGTATGTGTTCAGTTCCAGCCTGATCTCACAATCAAAACGTACATATTTAGACGTAAATTAAAACTGTCCAATACGCATGTGCCTTTACGTATTTACAGTGCCTTTTACGTATTATCTTGACGTAATTACAGGTTCGATACGTATCTAAATTTACTAAAATGTGAAGTGACATGTGGCGACCCATACTCGGAATTAGTGCTCTGCATTTACCCATCCAAAGTGCACACACACAGCAGTGAACACACACAAACCGTGAACACACACCCGGAGCAGTGGGCAGCCATTTTTTTGCTGCGGCGTCTGGGGAGCAGTTGGAGGTTCGGTGCCTTGCTCAGTACCTCAGTCGTGGTATTGAATGTGGGAGAGAGTGCTGTACATTCACTCCCCCCACCTACAATCCCTGCCGGTACGAGACTCGAACCCACAACCTTTGGGTTATGAGTCCGACTCTCTAACCATTAGGCCACGCCTTCCCCCGATTTACGTAAAAACAACCTAAAATACGTACAGATATGAATGAATGAATGAACCCAAATGGATGCCATCGTTAAAGAAGGCCATGCTGACCCTGCCAAAATGGACCTGGATCAAACCATCAAACAAGGGCAAACAGTTATTAAAAATCTTGACAATGCGAGTTCAAGAAATAATCTGGATCATCTTTTAAAAAAAGAGTCAATCGAGCTGTTTGGACAACCAAACCAAAATGGCCCAAAGGTTAGTCTTTTTTTGAACATCCAAACTTTACGGAAATCAGAATATAACATTTGACTGAAAATTATGAAATATGGGTGGAACAATGGATGTAATTCATTTATGCATCTTATATTATGTTAATAATTTTAAGATTAGGACAGTCGTAATGCTATTAATCTTGAAGTGCAAAACAAAGTGTCAAGTTTTTGTAACCGTATATGTAACGTTAGTCTTAATGATGCAAAGATATAGTTTAATGTTTGAAATTCACAGGCAAAGAAGAAGAAAAGGACCCAGTCCAGTGGTAAAATCAGAGAGAAGTCACGTCCAAAACAAGCAAAGCATTTTACTTCATATGGTAAGGTTTTGTTGACCTAAAGGATCATTTATTGTATTGTGAAGCATTAGTTTTGAAATAATAATATGTTTTGACTCACTTTTACATGCATTAATCAGATTCAGGGCCATGCCTAAAGCCAACAGAATTTCATCATGACCAGGGTCCAGATCATGGTTAGTTATAATTAAGATTATTACCTTTAAACATTTATTAGTTTTTTTGTTAATTTCTGTTTATTTTTGGCATATAAATAACTATATATTATATTTTTATGATGTGCTACAATAAGATGCAGTAGCCCCATATGATTAAGATGTATGACACTGCCATAAAAATAGTGCCCACAAATGCTTTGCTTAAACGTTAACATTACCTCTTTTTTTCACATTAGAACAACAGTGCCTGACATTGCAACAAAAAGCAATGCTCTGTAGTAAAGTAACTTAAAGAGCACCACTGCATCATTAGACAGGGGACTATTTTGCATAATTGTGACTTTTTTCGTTTAACTTTTTCTTTTCTCCGGGGTGTGACAGATTCTCTTCTAAATGAGCTGCAAGACCTTCTGTCCGCTGCTAGCTCTGACCTTCATTCCGAGAGTACACCACACTCAGCATCACTGCATTGGGGCACAAGGACAGCAGCTTCATCGGAGAGATGGAGGGAGGCTAGACCCTCTTTAATCATCAATAGGCTTATAACGGAGCATAGCAAAGGTGGCAGTGGTCAAATGTAAAGACTGTTTGCCCCATCAGTATACGTGCATCAACTGTGACAGTGCTATACCCAGTAAACAGTATCCACAATAGAAGCACCATGATTTCAGGGTTCCACAAGGCTGTACCTCCCACCACCGTGGTTAAGCAGGACTCTGATGGGCAATACTTTCACCATCATGAAGGTACTGTTTTATATATATATATATATATATATATATATATATATATAAAATAAAAATTACAATATTTAAAAAGCATTCGTTTTATAGCCTATTTACACACAAAGGTGCGTAATTTACCGCTCTGTGCTTTGATTGGGATGTGGAACAGAGGCCATCTCTTCTCTAATATCTTCGTTATCTTCTGATGTTCCAAGTAACTGACACTTGTCGTAAAAGGTCTGAAGAGCTAGTTTTATCTTGCACAGCAGCAAGACATTTAGGCTATGTTTGATTTCACGCTGCTAGAGAAAGCGAAACTAAAATCATAGCTGTATGTGAAATGCGCTATACAAATAAACTTGACGTGCCTTACCTAGTCTAATAACAAGCACAAACTGTTTAAAAATAATTTGACATGCATGCAAAAAGGTTTCTGTATTACAGTATTTTTTTCCACTTTACCACAGTAAAGAATGTGAATATAATAGGCCTAATTAAAAGCAAATCAACTTTTATAATCCCCTGCGAAAATAAGTGTGATGTGAGTGAAGATTTGGGAAAAGAAAAGAGACACCATGTCCATGGAATAACTAATTGGGATATTGTTAAATTTGCTGATAATCAGGTGAACGGAACACAAAGCCGGCAAAGCTTAAATTTATTGGCTCACATACCTCCAACATTTCAATGGCTGTGATGTAACATTTCATTGCTATCCTATTATTTATTTAGTAAACAAAGCTTTGTGCTTCACTCCTGTCATAATATTCACATTAAACAGTATTCACATAAAAAAAGTGTTTTGGTGCATCACCGCCGGTGCTACTCATTGTCAAACTTCCATTTTAATTACATTTTTTAATGTTTTTTAATGAACTTGTAAATGTATGCATGACACTTTGTTTTTATGTTTTTTGTTTTTTATTGTAGATCGACTCTTCCTAATTCCATATGTAGTTGTGGAGAAAAGTACAGTGTTGGAATTGGGAAGTCCATTACTGTAATCAACATGAAGGGTAAGTGTTCAGCATATACTAAAATATGCCCTGTTTAATAAACATATGCATGTTTATTATCAGAAAATTGTAATATGTATGTATTCTACTTTTTAAAAATGGCTTTGGTGCTATTTACCATGTCATACAACACAAATACATCTGCACAGGACAGTTGAAGGTTTTACTGGATCTTGTAGTTAAAGGGTTACTTCACCTCAAAATTAAGTTTCTGTCATTAAGTACTCACCCTCATGTCGTTCCAAAACCGTAAGACTATCATTCATCTTCGGAACACAAATGAAGAAGCTCAAAAGTGCTGCATAACCAACGAGGTTCATTCTCGTGTGTTAAGCAGCATGTTTGAGCTTCCAAAAGAGGTTTGATCTTAATGAAATCTGTTCATCATAACAAGCGATTGAGTCTCTTCAGAAAATTTGGACTAAACCACTCAATTCATATGGCAGCCCTCTACGAACACCTTTTGACAGCAAAATACAACAAAGAATATTGTTTACATGTAGCGTGCATAGGTAGCGCGTCAATTCTCTCTCTCCCTCTCTTTAATGAGTCTTACGGGTTTGGAACGACATGAGTTGGGTTGGGTACCGTTCATTTGTAAAACCGTACCCAAGGGTACCACTACTGATACCTGAATGCATGGCCGTCTCCATCAGTACCTTTTTTCGGTACTTTACTTTCCGTGTAATAACAATTTATTTCAGAGAAAAAAATTAGCCCAAACCTCTTGATTTCAACTTTATTTATTTAGACATTTTACACACTAGACAAAATAAACTCTTATGTGTGCGCTGTACGCTAGTATGTATGAGATCGTATTACAGGAGAAAATTCAAATGTCCCGACCCGCGTAAGACGGTTCTTAAACATCAGCAGTTATCAGCGCTGCATTCGGACACGTGCCTGAGGTATTTTCCTCGCACAGTAACACAAAGTGTTTTTATTTCCCCATGATTCTGTCAGGCGAAGTTTGACTAACAACATGGAAAATAGTACTGACAATATTTAGTATGTAAAAACATGTGCAGCGCGCATGAGAGCGTTTTCTGTGTAATGTAAACACAGAACGTTTAGCCATTGCCATGTGTGTTGCCCAGATGCGTTCTCGGGTACCAAAATTTGGCACTGATTTATTTAATGTGAATCGGTACTCTGTAGTACCGACGTAAATTCGGTCGGTACCCTTTAAAGTACCGAATCATACCTAACCCTAGACATGAGGGTAAGTAATTGACAGAATTTTCATTTTGGGGTGAACTACCCTTTAATGTCCTCCCTTTACAATAGTAATTTTTAATTTTTTTTTTGCATTTTTTAGTGTGTGTGTATTTTTAGGGACTCTTTTGTCCTTTATCATACTTTGGTATACATCTATGTTACTTCTATTATTTGTAGGTCACACGATTTGCATTTCCACATGAATATGGGCAATGACAAGAAACATGGATACCAGGTGTGTTTGAAATGCAGACCATGAACTTCTGCACGATTTATGATGAGGAAGTCTTCATATCCTTTGAAGACTTTAAAATGGCTGCTCCAGGATTGTCTCGTTTAGCATTCATAAGAATGCTTGACATTAAGACAGTGCACTATGGCAGAGTGAGTACCTTTCTCATATACTGATATGCCATAGCATTAAAACATCCTGACTATTAATTTTGTGCACCAAACTCATGCAAACAAAATGTCTGTCTTCAAATGCAGTCCCAAAATCCATGCGATGACCAGTGTAGTCCATGTTTACACCTGGTTTTAAGGGTGCTTTCACACTAGCACTTTTGCTAGTTCGGGTTCGTTGACGTCAGAGTCCGGTTCATTTGGATGATATGAACGTCTTCCGAACTCTGGTGCACACCCTAAAATGCATTTTGGTTGATCTGATCACCAGTAGATATGGGAGACCGTTCCCATTTACACCTGGGGCCTGTACTATGATGGTAGATGAACAAACTCAGGATTATAGGATTAGTTTCGAGTTGACAAAACCAAACCACTTCAATCCAGCTTTGTTGGTAGCATGAAGCTGATCAACTTTCGCTTTCTTCCGTTAACTTGATTTGATCCTGATTGTGTGGATCCGTTTCACAGAATGTGTGACTCAGCAGCCAACCCAATCACATGCTTGCACAACACGCTTCAAAACTCTTGCTGAAGGTTAAGAGTTTTTAAAAATAGATTGTACCAACATTCCACGTGAGACAATACTTGTCCATGATCGATTTTTTGTGATTTTAAACTCGAACATATATGTCGACTGTAGTAATCATTTTTTAAAAGCGTATCTAGTGTATAAGAGCTACATACAGCTATTTATTATTACAATCTAAGTGCTTTATTTGTCAAAATTGGGGGTGATTGTTTTATTGTTATAGATCACATAAAATTCACACTTGTAATACGGGGGAACAAACAAGTCACATGCGGGGAGAATGTAAGAGATCACAATCCAGCGTCCACGTACAACCCATTGCATGTTGTAAGAGCGACCATTAATAATAAGAGGTCGTCAGCGATCATAAGAATGCATAAACTCTTCTCAAAATCCGTTGTTTTTTTTTTTTACTATCTAGTGCCTTTAATTTGGAAGGACTTTATTTGCGTTGGTGTGTCACTCACATCTGATTGGTCCAATTTCGGTTTGAGATCTCTTAGCCAGAACAAAACCTGCCCTGGAGCAGGTTTGCAGTGCAGTGTAAGATACTATGGCAATGAACGCAGCTAAAAATCAAGCCACTTTCATGGTACCTAAAACCTAGGATTGGTGCAAACTAAACTGAAACATACCTGGCTATCCAGCTAATCCGGCTTCATGGTACAGCCCCGGTATTTTAATCATCGCTTTTGTCCACCGTTCACGACTTTTTGTCGCTTATTCTAAGAAAGGGTGTCTATGATGGGTAAATTAGGGCTTTAGATTACCAAAACCATATAGAGAGCAGCAGCTTTTGTTTCTGCTCTGATATCCACAAAACCACACCTAATGTGGTGAGTGAATGTTAGAAATTAGGAATGGTTGGAGAATGCTACACTTGGTATATCTTTTTGTCTTAAAACCAAACTTGGGTGTTCAGCCAACTAAGTTTAAATCTCATCTGACTAGCGCATGTCCCATAATCTTTATGCATTAGGTCAGTAGATGGAGAGTGGGTGACCTTTAGTGGCTGTTGAAAGTGGAACATCTCAAAATGTTTTACACCCTATTTACAACTGTATTTAGCATTGTACATCTTAATACCAATGTGTAAACAGGACCATAGATGGGCTCAAACCATCCCATCTGGCACCAACAATCATCCATTTGATTGTCAAATCAACAAAAGTCGTGGCCTAATGGTTAGAGAGTCGGACTCGTAATCCAAAGGTTGCGGGTTCGAGTCTCGTACCGGCAGGGATTGTAGGTGGGGGGATTGAATGTACAGCGCTCTCTTCCACCTTCAATACCACGACTGAGGTGCCCTTGAGCAAGGCACCGAACCCCCAACTGCTCCCCGGGCGCCACAGCATAAATGGCTGGCCACTGCTCCGGGTGTGTGTTCACAGGTGTGTGTGTGCACTTAGGATGGGATAAATGCAGAGCACTAATTCCGAGTATGGGTCACCATACTTGGCCACATGTCACGTCACTCACTCACTCAAATAATGCAATGTAGTGCATAAACTTAAGATGACCTATATCTGCATGATGTTGTTAATATCAATGATCCAAAGGTTATAAACTGCTGAACTCCTGGGATTTTTACACACAGAACTGTCTATATCATCTCTATCACTTACCCAGAATTGTGACAAAAATAAATAAATAAAACTGCAAAGCAGTTCTGTGAGGAAAAACACCTTAATGACCGAATAACAGTAGTCAGACTGGTGGTAACTGTTTTGTAGAATTGTGAACAGAATAGCATTGTTAAACAGCTTTGTACTATTTCGGTTGAACAAGGAGGTCCATGGTAATATTATTCTGGCTGTTTTAATGTTTTGGTGATCAGTATATTTAACTTATAGAGGATGGTAGATGTGGAAAAGACTTACAATGAACAAGCCTAGAATGTAATACTTTTTCTATGTATCTTATCTAGTCTGGCACTTTATGTGGCGATACATTTTTGAAGAGCTTTTTCGAGTGGTCCATCTGCCGTTATGAGGTTGACAAGATCTGCGGCGAACAACATTTCATGTGTCCAGCTTGTACCCCTCTAATGCTGGCAATTGCTGTGGATGGCAACAGAAAACTTCACCGTTTCAAAAAGGCTGGGAAGTAAGTGTTTAATAGTTGTTGTTGTTGGTTGACTTTGTCATAATTACGGTGGCCAAGAAGTGCAAAACAAATCACAATTCTGAAAACAAATAACAAATTACAAACGCAAATGCACGTCTAAAAACAAAATAACAAGTCAGAAAGCACAACAACAATTCAGAAAACACAACGACAAATCTGAAAACAAAATAACAAGTCAGAAAACACAATGACAAATCAGACAAACTGGAAGAGGTAGGTATAGTTTGAGACAGCGCCATTGGTTTGGGATTACTCACCGCTGACTGGACGAGACATCTGTCAATCACCGTATACAGATAAGAACCAGCCGAAGAACAGCAGAGTCCTGGTAGAAAGTTCGGAGATGGTATTAAGGTAGCTCAGTTTAAATGTATTGTATGAATTGCCCTTACTCTGGAATAAAAAATACGGAGTGTATATTTACATTTAGTTAAAAGTGGCTGTAAAACATCAGCTCCAGTGGCGCAGATGGATAAGCGCGTCGTTGGCTTTTTGACGCCATCGACCCGGGTTCCATTCCGTCTTTTGCCGAACTTTTTTTTCTCCCTTTTTTTTTTGTTTTTATTGTTGACTTTAAATGAGACTAATCTGCTATTATTTTAATCTCCGATCTGTTATTTAACATACAGTAAAAAACGCAGTGTCAGTTTAACACTTTAAGTGTCGATTTTAACACTACTAAAGATCATATATGGTCCCAATCTGTCTAGTGTTAAAAGTACACCGTTCATAGTGTTGAATTTTTAGTGTTAAAATAGCACCTTACAGTGTAGAAAAATTACACCCCGAGTGTAAAGTGTTACACTTGCTATTGTTGTTCAAATTTTACACTATGGGGTATTTAACACCCCTGGTGTTGTTTTAATCCTTT
>JADLZN010009666.1:0-19313 GCA_018155175.1 Sinocyclocheilus anophthalmus | reverse complement strand
AACCAGCAGGTACTTCCTCTGCCAGGTGAAGGACATTCACTACATGTTTGCCTTGTGGCTGTATTTCCATCTGCACACCCAGAGGATCAACAATATGTTCTTGCAGATGTGCACCTAGGGCGACATAAACACCTGTAAATGTTATAGATGAGGAAACAGACAAAGGTACTACATGTAGTGCAATAAATGTTATTGACATACATTTTCATCTCAATAATGTGTCATATAATTTCAGAGATGTACCAAAGAACATCTGCAAAATCATTAACTGAGCCACAAGCTGAACCAGATGTAGTTGAGGAAGACTTGGGGAGTTTCTGTGTCATTGTTAAGGTACAGACTGGCTTCTGTATGTGTTCAGTTTACAGTATTTTACTGTAACCCAAAAAACTACACCTGTAATATTTTCTGCTTCATTTACATGTAATGAACAGTAAAGACCAACCCCAAGTACCGACAAGCCTTGAACAACTTTACATTGACCTGGCAGCGAGCAGAGAGGATAATATTATACAGGCAGGTTTTTCAGCAGTATGCCCCCAACCGCCAACACTCACTTACATTGTATTCTTATGAAGGATTGAGACACGGACACATATAGTGTTTGCCCATCTTCTCTGTTAGACGAAGACCCAAATAAGAAGATGCCGTGGTTAACGGATAATGTAAGTGTGCTTAAAATGATCTTATGTCTGCTTTACACATTTAGATTAAGTTCTCAGTACATGACTCTGCACACAGTTCATTTAATATTAGCACTACACTCATCTTATTTCATTCACACGTTCAAACTACACTCATCTCATTTTCTATATATTAAAGTCCATGTAAAGCAATATTAAATGTGTGTTCTGAGTTTGTCACACCACAGAAAAAAATTTTATTAACCACCCAGCCAAATTTGAATGATTAGAAAAACGCCATTAAATAAAATGTTAAAAACAAGCAGTATTCTCTGCTCTCAAACTCTGGGGCATGTCCGCTCATATCTCTCTAAATAACAATGACACACCTGAGTTTAAGGAGGCGGTCAAATATTTTTATCACAATTAGCAAGAGATATGGCACATCCACCAAATTCAGGGCAGCACCACTTGCTTTTCCAGATGATGATGAAAAAGCTGCCAAAGATTGCACCCGGTCACATCATCTTTTCCCGGGGACACTATTTAAGTCTTCAAGGCCAAGAGGAAAAAGTGAGTATTTTAATGCCATTACTGGATATCAAGAAGTTATTGGTAACACTTAATTTGCGAGTGTGTGTCATCTTATTTACACCTTTACTGATTAGTAGGACACTATTACAATGCAAATCAATAACTTGTAACAATAATAAAACATGCATGAGGTAAATCCTAAGCCATAGACCCTTTAACATATAGTAAGTGCATGTAGTTTATTATTACTCAGTACTTAAATGTCTAATTACACTGTAACAAGGACACCTTAAAATAAAGTGTAACCAAGTTATTCTGCATTTCTTTGTTGCTTAAATGAAGATGAAAATAAAGAATCAGATTTATTTACTCACCCTCATGAAGCTGCAAACCCACTTCTGCAGAAACACAAAAGATGTCAATACATTGTCACTCACTTTAAGACTTCGAAAAACACCAGAGTGTCAGTAAAAAGTGCATGTAATTCACTGATAATTCTTTCCAAGTTATTCAGTCAGTTTTGGTGAAAACAAGCTGATTTTAAGCAGTTTTATATGGTCTACTCTGTAGTGTGCCATACAGCAGTTCCCTGCACTACTCTCTAGTTATTGTACACTCTACAGCAGCGGTCACCAACCTTTTTAGGCCCAAGATCCCTGACCTCGGCCTTTATGAAAGACAAGATCTACCTATTGAAGAATTTGATTTAGACAAAAAGGGACAGTCTTGATTGTCTGTAGTCCCGATGTACGGTCAACTTTGAGATTTTACTTCGATTTTTTAAATAGTTGAGGTATGGATCATAGCTGATTCAGAATCAGATTTTCTTTCTTTCTTTCTTCTAGCAAATTGGCTGATTCTGATACTGATTTTTAAGCAAATGTATTTATTGGCTATTTGCTTTAAAACAAACAAACTGGCTTTAAACAAAAATTTGAAATTTGAAATTAGAGGCAACCACTGCATTTTAATCATGATCTGCACGTGCAGTTGTTTTTGATTTGATTTAGATTAATTTCAGGATTTAAAACAAAAACAGAATGGTCTGACTTTAGGTGTTATTTATTTATTTGCTGCATAAAACATCTGCACGAAACAACGGGGGTCTTCCAGTAAAATTCACATTCCAGGGGCTAAATATCACGTTATTGGGGTCGCTTCAACCCACGGACATGAACAACAACCCGCGGCAACAGTGTTAAAGTATCCCAATTCTGCGGGAAAACCACGGACTTGGCAACACTGCTTATGAACCGACCGCAATATAGCGTTTCCTTGTTTACCGCTGTAAACAAAGCAGCGCTGCGCTTTATACGGAGAAGAAAATGCCATTGCCATCGAAACTTCTCTCAAGACAGTTCCCTTCAGTGATACATTAATATAACCCCAGAAATGTAATGCATTTTTGTACTTATTTTACTGTTATTTTCGGGATCTACTGGGACAGTGATAAAGATCGACGGGTTGGCGAGCACTGCTCTACAGTCTATTGGTAACGACGGAACTTGCGACCATAGTTGCTTTTGGGAAACACACCCCTGATTGAAAGAAACCGGGCACATGTCAAGTTATCATTGACATTTAGCTTTTCTGTGCGAAACAAGGCATTGCACTGCGTGGTCACAAGGAAGACACAGAAAGCCTGAACAGAGGAAAGTTTTTTGAGTTGTTTAAAGTGCATTGTTAATATGGCCCGAGATAAACCAAAGCCTTGATGAGCTTCCAGCTAATGCAAAAGTGACATTCAAAATGACCTCCTTGAAACTGCAGCATCACTTCTCAGACGAAGAATCAGAGCAGAATTGCATGCACAGGCTGACACCTACTAGGGATGGGTCACGGTTTTCAAATATTCGATTAGTTGATTTAAAGACATGGTGTGGCGCAGCACTATGCTTCTCGTCTGGTATGTGACCGCATTAAGGCTGGAATAGCCACTTATTTCAAAGGTGGAATTGTCAAAGATGACTTTTTTTAGGATTAGACCCTGTAAGCTAGGCTGGTAGTCTGTTTCCCCCCCTGACGAGGGCAGGGGAGGGCCAAGGTTCAAAAGTCATGGTTTGCTACTGGTATGTATGTATGCATGCATGCATGTATGCAAGAGCTCCTAAAAAACCACAACAAATTCACACACTTAGCGAATAAAGCTCATTCTGATACTGATTATTTAATAGACATTTAAAGTAATAGGCTGCATTTACACTGGCACAAAAATCAAATTTTTTGTTCACATCTGACACAGATCGGAATTTGTTGCACAAGTGTAAACACACATTTTTTTTTGCATCCGATCTGAGCCACTTCCAAATGTGTATTTTAATCGGATACATATCCTATATCTGGACATATGACCTACGTCTAAACACACATATCCGATTCCCCGCAGAACTCCCAATGTGAGGGTGACATGTTTGACCATAAACACAGCGTTTTAATGCCGGTGTGCTGTAGGCGCTCGCATTTTACTGATATGCAAACTAACTGCTTTTAATATCTTGTATATTTCTTTTTTTTTAAACACCTATTTGACTTTGTCGGCTCAGATGACATGGCAACAGAGGTGTTCTCCATCTAGAGGTATAGGATGCCACCAGTAAATATAACTGATCACATCAACGAATCCTGCACTGTTTTTGTAACCTGGGATGATGTAATGGACCCAGACATTGATGTGAGACTCATATAACTTTGAAATTCAAAACCTTATTTAATGCTATTTAGGAGTTTACTTTGGTTTTTAAAATGTAGTTCTGTCAGGACACACTGGATCCTGAAGAGAACACTCATGAGAACGACTCATCTGGGTACTTGGATAGAACTGTTGGCTCCCCTGATGTTAATGACAATAACGAGTGAGTGGACGTTTCTTACTTTATTATTATTGTACTGTTTAATGATTTGATGGCAGGCCAGTTGGGTGCTGCATATGGATTCAAGATAATATGCTAGCCCATCTGTTTTGGATGTCGCAAAGCCCCACCTGCAATATGTTTTATTAACTGCCACTGCTTATGAGCATAGCTGTCTGTTTATTGGTTATCATTTACTGTTATGTTTTATTTTTCTAGACCAGATCTAAAAACTGAAAACTTACAGACCACTCTAGCATCAAAAGTCTGTATTGGGGAAACGCCCAGCAGTAATTTGATAATGGTATGCAGACAAAACGTAATGGATGATGCTGTGCGAGCCTTTGCGAGGAGTTTTATCTGAGAGGCCAAACTAAGTGTTGTATTTATGGATGACTTCAATCAAGCAGAGGGTGCGGTGGATGAGGGTGGGCCTACATGGAAGTTTTTCAGACTCCTTATGATAGCTCTCAAGGAAAGCTCTCTATTTACAGGGCCACAGAACAATAAGAATCTGTCTCTGGATAGTCGGGGTTAGTATTCATATATGCCCCTTGTCTAACTTGCTGTTCTAACAAACTGAAATAATATTTTTGCCTTTGTTTTCAAATTTAGATTTGAGTTTACAATTGTCTTGTTCTGCAAATACTTCCCACACTCTTACTGATAACAAAAATCTTTGTTCTGTTTTTAACACTAATTTTTGCAGCATTACAGAGAAGTCTGTACCGAATATATAGATGAATGATTGCTGTGGCACTCGTGCATGGAGGATTGTTTCCTTCCTTCTTTTCTGAGAGGCTTTACCAAAATAGCAGATCTGGATTGGCAGTGGAAATTATAAAAGGTATGACATAATGTTGATATTTTGGTCCTTATTCTGCATTATTCAAGCCAATGGTGAAGGCATCACAAAGGCCTGCTTCTACTAGTAAACTGTACATGATATAAAGATAAGTGAGACAGGAGATATTACAGGAGCTAGAGATGTCATTATGGAAGCTGCAGAAAGCCTGTCCATGTTGGGGTCCCTGGGGCATATCACCACCATGGAGGAAAGCGACCAGATAGCTCAGGCAGACCATAACTTTCTATGTGGAAGGAAGGACTAAAGAAGTCTTACAACAGTAAGTGTGTATATTTGATGTAGTTATGTTTTATATTTTTGCATATATTTTGTGCGATTTTAATTTGTGTAGTTCCACAGTTGATCTGTAATGGTCAATACAAATTGTAAATTGCATTTAACCTTGTTTTCAAAGCCTTCATTTTGTTCATGACAGTACCAATGTGGTTGGAGCAGATTTCCCCCCTTTTTTATAAGGAAAATACTTGGGTGAGATGTTGTTTTTTTTTCTTGTTGAAGGGCAAACCTACCTAATGCTACACAGTTATCTAAAATGGTGCACTTGCTCCTATTTGAAAAAATGTGGGGCCAGGGGTTGACTGACACTGTTGGGCCAGTATTGCTTCAGTGGATAATGATGGCCAATTGAGAATAGTACTTCTGATTCACTTAACCTATGACAGTTGCTTTGTTCTCATCACTTTGGTGTGCTGAGGCAACACCTTTTGTTTTTGGTAACTGTAACATGCATGTGTCACGCTTATGGACTTGTTTTGTTTGTTTTCCACCATGTGCTCCCCGTGACCCAGTTTCTCCCTCTTGTTTATTAGTCATTTGGTTCAGGTGTATCTTGTCTATTCCGCTCGATTAGTCAAAATCATAGTTGTCGATTATTCCCTTAAAATTGTAATTGCGATTATTAATTACCATTATCACAATTTGCATTGATTAATGTTTTAAGTAGCTTTATACCATTGTTTGAAGCAACTGCATGCCATAATTTAAAAAAATAAAAAAACAAGCTACAAACACTCTTCCTGAAAAACTTTATTGCTTTTATCGTAGCCACAAATGATGCTGGTGTGTGGTCCTCATCCACTTTAAAGAAGCTGCCCAGTGGTTTTTTGGTCTTCTTTAGTGCTGGTGCATTTTGGTCTTCTGCTTCCTCTCTAACAGGCACACTCACAGATGGCTGAAGCTTTTAATAAAACAAAGGCAAACATTTAGTTTAACTCATAAAAGATAATGTCATATACTATTACTAGTATAATAAGGACTATTTATTAATGTTAAATTAATACTGAAAATGGCCCAAACTAAATTATATTATATACATGGCACACACAACCTATAATTATTACCTTCATGACTGAAGATATTGATGCCATTTCAGTTCTCAAACTAATCTTGACAGCTTCAACTCTTTCTTCGTTGACGTTGACGTACTTAAGCTTGAATCTGGGATCAATTGCAGAAGCCATGTCAAGCAACTCTTGAGTCTGTGGACCATCATACTTCTCATTCAGGTAGTCCAGGATCTTCTTCTTGATGCATTTTGACAGTTCTGTTTCTCCCTCCCCACATATTGCTCTCCTGAAAGAGCATCAGTGAATTCAGCAAGTGGAGAAAGAGAGTTGTTGACCGCCTCAAGGACTTCTACATCCTGCCATGTGGGGACAAGGTGTCTGGCTTTTCTGTCCGCGGAGAGAACACAAGAAATGGCACTCTGTTGTTCCAACACTCTGCCAATCATTGCTTGTTTTGAACCCCACCTTGTTGGGCACTCAGTCTTGAGCTTGTGTTGAGGTAACTTGAGCTCTTTGTGGCCTCGGACAACTCCCTCCTTCGTCTCCAGCTATAGGAGAAGCACCCCACCACCTTTTTGCAGACATTCAGTGCACGGTCAATCCGTCTATCTATCAAAGCATGTTCTACACACACACACACACAATAGCCTTAGAGAGAAATTGTTACAAACCACTGCTATGCACTTCCCACGGCCATATTAGACTGTCTGGCCCACTGTCTCCTCCCCCCACAGAGAGTCCACTCACCACCTTCTCCTCAGTGATGCTCCTCTCCTCTTCATCTGGCACCTGCTCATTGTGAACTTTTCTCTTCCCACAATTTTCTTCGACGCAAGTGTTGAATTTTGTTGCCGTCTATAAAATTTACAAAACACAGAAAACAAGATGCACAAGCTGAATGCAGATATCAGAAAGTAATATGAAATAGTAATACTTACTTAACAGACTTAGAAATTAATATAATCGAAGATGTAAAAAAAAAAAAATAAACCTTAAAAGGCATATAGGTTAAGTATCTGGTAAAATGTAAGAGGAAGAACATTTTTTTTATAAAATGAGCCCTGAACATATTTAATCCAAAACTAAAACAGAGTATATAACATCTGCAAGTAATAAAATTCAAAAATATTAGTTATGAGTTATTAACATACCAGTCTGATATAAAAGCTTGCTTTAGTTGATGAACACCAAGGGAAGACATTGTTCAGGGATTTCTGAAGCGTGACTGGATTTTTTTAATTGAATATTATAACAATAGAGTAAGGTGTTACAGGATATCTTAGACAGCAACTAATGCTACAAGTAAATGGGCTCAATTTGGTGGTATTTGTGATAGAAGTAATATTGACAGAGATATTTAGACATTTGTGACAGAAAAATGAATTAAAATGGCACCCGGTGGCTGTTTGTGGTATAACACCCTAAATAAAATCTCTCAGGCACCTCAATATTATTTAAAAAAAAAAAAAATTAAAAAAACAAAAAAAAAAAAAAAAAACATAAAAAAAAGTCTTAAACTTTTGATACTTTAATATTTGAAATATATTTCATATATTTTATATATTGAAATCTGCAGATTGTCTTCTTAAAAAAAAAAGAGTCCAACCTTAGGTCTGTATTCCAAAGCGTTCATGAATAATAACAATTTAGGTTTGAATAGTGCACTTTCACATCTACTGTATATTAAAAAATGGGGGGAGGCACTTAAAGGGTTAATGGCATTTACAAGCCCACCAGTTTATAGCAAACAAAACAGGATGACATGTCCTTACTTCATTCTTATGCATGGCAAAGATTCTCAGTTAAACAAATGATTACCACACAGCAATAGTAAACTACTTAGATGACTGTCATAAAATACTGCACCCTCAGTAGCCCATTGTCTGACAGCTTCATGGTGATCTCAGAGCTTGGGCAATGTTTCGCAGACACGCTCCCGTCCTCTGAATGCTCAGGCGCGCACAGCCACATTTTTTGAAAATCTGGTGTAAAAAATAAAATAAAAGATGGACAAGATTTTTACCTTTGCAATCTTAAAAATTGAGAAACATCACGAGAAGCTTTATATTCATAACTTCAGACATAGCATCATACCTTGATGTATCTGCTGGATAATGCAAGATGAAGGCCTTCCCGCTTCCGTCGGTTCCTCCCAATAGCATGGACAGCTAGCATGTCATTCCTGGCTTTCAACAACAAAATTATGTGATGGAGGATAGTCCTATTAAAGCTCATGGTATTTCAGTTCATCCACACAATGACCATTGAGTTTTAATTTAAGAGAGATGCAGTTTTATTAATGTACTGTCATACAAGAATATTTACAGCTTTCTCTTATGCAATCTCAGACAAAATATTTGACAAAAATAATTAAAATAATAAAAAGAAGAATGAATAAAATAAATAATATAAATAAGCAACACTTACCAGATTTGGTCATGTACTTGGTTGTGAGGGCACAACGAGACGGGTAGCTGTTTACCATTGAAACCTCCTCCCCTGCAGTTGTGCCAGCACCTTCCTGATTTTTGCCACTCCAGATTATCTAATAAATCAGTGTGGCACTTATATAATATATGATTACTCTTCAATATATGCTTAAAAGATTTAAAAAAAAAAATACAATTTCAAATGGTATGATTAAGAATATGAAGTACCTCACACTTGGTTGAATGAGCCTTGGCATGCAAGACAGAAAGGACTGGTCTCATCTGCAGTAAAGGTCTGAGATCCAATATGGAGACTGCCAACTTCTCTAGGTAGGGCCAATACTTGCATGCAATATGCGTGCAACAGAACTGTCCAGTTGTGGCTGTTTGAAGCTCCTTCTGCAGGTACAGTGGATAGGCAAATATTTCCCTCTGTACATCTTAAGAGCCTTGAGTAGTAGTCCGTGTCTGCAGACAACCACCTCAAGACCCTCTTCATCCAGTTTGCTTGCTCTTCTGGCAGTTTCTCGTGCAGCAGACCACTGACTGGCTCCACAGATCCCTCTGCCGGCAGTCTGCATGACAAAATAATTCTGGTTAAAACTAAAAGGTGTGATTTTTTCCCTAACTAGTTAGTTCATCTATCAGGATGAGTCAGGTTACATCCCACCATCTCTGTAATGATTTGAGACGATGGTTTACTTTCAAACTACTACTAAAGGTTTTGTCAGAACTCAGGGAGCGAGAGAAAATGCATCTTCCCCTTTCTCTACTCCAGCTACACAAACTAGATGAAAGGCAGGGTAACAAACTGCATGCACAGTCACTATCTATTACAGAGATCTACTATTATATGATGAATGACCAAATTACTAAACCAATGTTACTAAAACCTAATGTTCTTGAGGGATACATTAACTATTTAATAAAGCAACAATCATACTTTTATCAAAATCAAACATTTTAGATTTTACTTACACTTTTAATTTTAGTCCTGATCTCATCAACAAAATGGTGTACATCAGTGTCCTTGGCAATGAAGGTACCATCAAAACATGGTTCTTCTGACCTTAATAGAATAAAAAAAAGATTATGTTGAGTGTCAGACATTATTTGTTCTGTTAATTTTACATTAAGTAAAATAATTACAAGTGTAAAACAACTAACCCTTTTGACTGAGGAAATCGGTACAGTTTTCTGTTGCCATCTGCACACACGTAAAGAGGGAGTGTTGAGTGGTGTCATGCGCGCGGACAGGTGAAGTGACGTCCAGAACCAATGTCCGCCACACTGGTGCTGTGCGAATGTGTGTTCCAAAAGCATCTTGGGAATACTGTCTCATGTTATTGTTCAGCCGGTACGTTAGATTAGTGAGGAAGTTAAATGAAACAGGACACAGTAATATTGTTCCGTCATAGACTAATGGGCAACTTTGATCACGATGAGTCTACCATTCACACAAGTGGAAAGTCCTCCTTTCCCAACATATGCATATAAAAAACCGAGTGCTGATAAATAGTGGGGGAACTAGTTTGTGATTTCTTCAACTGTGGCTGAAAATCTACGGACCAACAAAGTGTGGTCAGCACTCACAGATTTGCTGGCGCAGTTACCCACTTCTATGTAGAGGTAGATCATGTAAGGGGTTCCACTGTGCAAGAAATAAAACCGCTTTGCACAACAATCAACGATTGGCAAAATGCAAAAGAGTCATACCGACCTAAAAACTTACAATATTACTAGAACAGACATGGTGTGGTTTTTTAAATACACAATAGGAACAAAACTTTAATGGAATATATGTAAAGTATATTTTGTCAACGTACCGTTTGTCCCGATATAGGACAATATTGTTTTTCTTGGAAATACAAATGAAAGAAATGCACTGGTCGTGATAGATACTTCAGGGTCTAGACTTTTTGACACGTTGCCTGTCCGACTTATGTCAATAATACACCCGCTATACCTAACGTATGTGGCGCCCACTACGCATCAGTTTAAAACGATAGTGTGCACATGGACATACGATTGGGTGTATGCGTTGTTAAAGATCGCGATAGTTAAAAACAAAAGAAAACGAAAATGTTACAGATGCAAGAAGTGCGGTCGTCGGGCTGTCCACGGTTAGCCTGATGGTACCAAACTCCCTTTGTGATTTTAAAAGTAAGACAGTACCCAGATTTGAAGACTACAGGAAGATTTAACTTCTACTGTTAATAAGAATTTGGTAGGCTACTATTAGATGGATAACCAAAATGTCCTAATTCAGATGGGCTACCTGCTTTTTTTTATGGTATATCAAAAAGTGTATATTTTGTAAATGTTGATTGTTGGTACAGTTTACCAGTTTTACCATACTTTCAAAACAAAAAAATATGCAAAATCGGGATATGCAATATGAAAATAATTGAGACACACATGTGTGTTTACTGAGCCCCACCAGATTTGGGTTTTTCACAGCCGTTTGTCCCAAAGGTACATATGGAAAAAGGGTTTAGTGGGGTCGTTCTTATACCTCAGGGTCGTCTTATCTCGGGCCACTACGGTCTATTAAAAATGATGCTCTGCCAGGGGTTCTGGATGTTTCCGGGCATCAAGGCCTTCAGGACCGGTCTCACGACTTAGGACGCAGATGTGGAAAATGAAAAGACAAGTTAGTTAGAATAATTAGTGAGGGCCTCGATTCGCCGTACAACGATATGTCAATCTGCTTGACTTTACCTAAAAGCTTTGCACAAATAAAAACGCCCGACTAAACGTTCGCCACTTTAGCCCACGTAATACCGGTTTCAAACCCACTACCTTGATTGACCGCCGGGTTTTATTTGCCATCTTTTTACACAGGCTACACTGTTGCTCAATGGGGCTTTGATATATAATTCCCTCATGTTTTGACATGGCATGTTACCATTCCTTACACAGCCAGTCTTCTGCATGCACTGTGCTTTGCGTAATCTGGTGCGAATGATGGTGCCGGAGATGTGCGCATGCGGAGCATCGTTACGCTCTGGGAACCGAAACCTGCAGCCGACACGCCACTTCTGTGAAGGACCTTAGCTTCGCCGCCGACATACACCTTGGGGAGAGTGAGGCGCAAACGACCCCATGAATTTGGAATGGTGTTTATCAGGAGATCTTGTTTGTTCTGCTTGTTACATTTTGCTAAGGCCGATGTTGCAATTCATGCCTTCCTGTCACTGACACCTGATATACATATATTAATGGCTTTCAGGTTATTGCTAACTTGCTAGTTACAGTGGAAAAAATAAGGTGCCATTACACTTCACAAGTAACGTGTTCAAATGAGAAATGACTGCGGGTAATGATGGGAGACCGTCCGTAGCTGACTCAAAAGTCGAGTCGCAACGTCTCCTCAACTGCCACCCACGATACAACTAAACAAGTAGTATTCGCCGAAAAAAAGAAGAGGATAACCACTTTGTGTTTTGGTTTACTAGGCTATAATACAGATGTGGGGTTCTGTCATCAATAGGCCTTGAGATACACTTTACGGCATGATGTTAGCTCCACCCTTGGCACATTTACCTGCCTATAAACTATCTAGTAATCCTGAAAACCTTGGTTAGCTTATTCGGTGTGTTGGGATCATGTTTGCGCTTATAAAGGCCCAGCGATGCGCAACCTAGTTAATACAGTAGGCACATTTCCGTATGATACCCTTCAAATTGGTGTGATAGTGATTTGAATGCGAATTAACAATACGCTAAATGGAAACGCGACACTTTTTCAAAAATGGATCAATAAATATCGCAAAAAAGTTTTACGGCTCGCACGAGTGGGTTGGGTTTTTCAGGGCACACTAATGCGAAAAAAGGATATTCGCAAAATGCTATGAGAAATGCTTTTTTAGCCTTATAGGTCAATGGCGTATGTAAAAAGTCATATGATCATTCTTCAATGTACTATAACCTCCAAGAAACACTTCATAAGTGGCCACGCTCCAGTATAAGGGGCTTTCCCTACTATTACTGCTTAGACAATTTACACTGCATACGTCTGCGGTGCAGTGTGGCTCTGATACGGTCACTGAAGCTGATTGCAGCCACTCAATGCTTGTGTTTATGTTTTTATACAGTCTATGGTTTATTCCAGCCGCGCCACGCACGTTTCTGAAGCGGCTTTCTTTGCTGCTTCTGTAAAGATACACGCATAAGCCTCCTTTGAATAAATATAGCCAGAATCCCGCCAAAATCCGTTGCCATGACTTATTGCGAGAGGCAAAAGTTACGTTTAAGTCTCATAACATTGGTTAATGGAAACGCCGTCATTTCGCAATACTTTTTTTATCGACATTTAAAAAGTATCGCCAAAGTTTTGCGCAAATCTGTAATGGAAACGTGCCTAGTGTTTGTATAGTGACTTACGGCTATAATAGGCATGACTATTTAGCATGTCTGACAATTCCATTGCTCTCTAAAAGTTTTTTTCCCCCTCAAATCTGCCACAACTAATCTGGAATTGTTAGCAAAATTTTGTGTAATTTGCTATCACAAAAGTGAGAGAAAATTTACAGAACTGGAATAATCTTACTGCATGTTTATTGGCTCACCAAAGTGAAATGGAATTTATTCTTCAATCCACTTAACAGAAGAAAAGAAAAACATCGGGGAACAATATTCCTGCTTCAAATTCTGTATGAACCTGACACTGAATGCTTCACTTCCATTTGAAACAGTTAGGTAATTCTGCACATTGTGAATGGTTGAGAGACACTGCACAAGTTCCTATAATCCCGGCACTCAAACCAGACTTCTTGAGTAGTATCACACATTGGTTACATTTGTCTAAATCATCAAATTACAAACAGCTGTGTTGGCTAATGACAATACCATGTGCTATACCATAGATTTTGACAGGACTGCAATTGTAAGCACAATGCCACAGCACACTAGTATGAAAAACATCAAATCTACAATAGCAATCTAGATAGTGAATTGTTCTTACCATTGATGGTAATTAAAATCACTGGTTTGCCCGGTAATATGGTGAAGTTTGTGGCTTCACAGGAGCAGTCTGCAAGCTGGCAAAAAGAAAGAAAAGCACTAGTTTAGATGATCTGTAACTGGCTGCAGACACACATGAACAGCAAAATGAGGGCTTTTGTGAGAACATACCTTGCTCATGGATTCAATATCCATCTTGCCCTTTAATGACACATGAGGTTGGAGAAATGGCTTAAAAAAACCCAGGAATCACACATTCCCTGTTGTAGAGTGGCTGTTTTTATCACAGTCCCCACAGAACCACTCCTCAGGAAGACACTCTCTGCACCTAGGGAGAAAATCATTTTTTTAAAATAATATATTATTTCAGGTGAATAACTCATATAAAGTATAACACTCAATTTAAGCTATTCTAAATTTAGTTAGACACTAGGTTTGATTTTATTGTGTTGGACTGAATAGTGGCTTAGTGTTTAGCGCTGTCACCTTACAGCAAGAAGGTCCTAGATTTACTTTTCTCATAAATGTGGTTTTCATCTGGGTGTCCCCCAAAACACATGCACCTTAGCCTATAAAGCAGCACTAAACATTAAAACCAACCTAATAACAGCAGGCTCGTGGCAAAGCCGACACAAGGGATGACCAACAGCCTCTTTTGCAATAAGGCATTTTAGGTGGTATGGTCTTGCTTCTTTCCAGCGCTCTGACGCTTTCTGCTGCCGAAAAGACCAGGATGATGCAGAGCTTTTCTGCATGATGATGCAGAGCCATACCACCTAAATGTAACGTTATTCGGTTGTTAAGTGGTGACGTAAGAAGCGCTGTTTCCGGGTCCAAGCCTCAACTCGCTTCACTTGAGAATACTACCTCAGCAGCCGTTTCTGAGCACTGTTTATTCATATTAAACGGTCTACACTACAGTCTCCATGCTCACAGCGTCCCTAACACAAATAATTTTTATATTTATTTATATTTTCATTGTCTGGCTATCTGGGATTTCGGTATGGAGTTAAAGGTTAGGATAATAATTTTTTTGGTAGTATATCACATTGTTTGTGAGGGTATCTAGACGTTTTGTTTGTTTTCTTGTGGTATCTGATAGAGCGTTTGGACACGGAAGCGGTGACACGTGACGTCAGACTTAACAAGTGGATAGTATAAGTATAGTATATGTAACGTTGTTGTATGACAATGGTTTATAATAGCGAGTTGATTACAGAATATAAAGCAATAAAAAGGATCAAATCTCCTGATTAAATGATGAGTAATAATGCTTGAATATAAAAAAAACAATAACAAATCAGTAAAAATATACAGCGTCTGTGGTATGCAGTGGCAAAAAGAAAAACGTGGTGGATGGCACGAAAGATATTTCCTATTGAAATACATTAGATGGAAATTCGTGCTGAGTGACATGAAAAAAGAGGGAAATTCGTGTCCATGAACACGAATCAATAGATTAAATTTCGTGACTTTATCACGGACTGTCGTAAGACTGGGTTGCGCTGACACACACTAGGCTACTCGATCTGTTTAATGTGTTTGAGATGTGCTGTATTCCTGAATGCATAACTTACATTTCACAGGTATATTCTCCATCTATAAATGTTAGAAAGCCATGGAAATATTTCCATTTTTCTGAGCCTTCTGCTTTGGGATTCTCCGCTAAACTTCACAAACTTCAGTGAACGAGCGCCATTCGTGCCAAATAGACAGAACTCAATTAAATAGGAGCGCAGTACTTCGAACCCTAACGAAACCGATATACATTTTGTTAAAATATTTGTTGTTGGACATTAAATGTGACATGTAGAATTTTAAACGTACAAGTAAGTCTATTTTTATGATAGCACTTACTGTAAAGTGACTGTAATGGGGTAATCAAAATAGCCTAACACAACTCATTTATTTTAATTTTTAGTTTAGTGAATTTAACTTCCGCTTTAAAAGCCTTATTTTTGTTTTTAGATTGCAATGTTACAGTGTTAGAATGAAATGTGATTTAACCCTTTTTTGCACATGATATAAAGGCTTACATGGTTACATTCACTTTATTTGTTTTCATAGCCTTTAATATGTTTTGTTTTGTTGGACAACATTGGGCGGTAAGTCAAATATTAAATAATACCGTATTTTTTAATCCAAACATACCAAAACGCAGAAGAAAAACGAAAAAATACTGAGATATATACCGTGTATCGCAAATCGGCCAAAAAATACAGAGATATGAATTTTTGCACATATCGCCCAGCCCTAGTATCTAGCATACATGTTGTTGCTTTTTATGCTATACATGTCTAAATATATTGATGTTTGTTGCTTTGTGCAATTAAAATGGGCTTAAGATAATGGTCGGAAATTTTGCGTAGCCCTGATTGCCACTGAAAGAGGGAGGGTCATAGACCGTATAGGTGTTATGGTAACCCTCGTCCCTGAAGGAGGGAACGGAGACGTAACGTCCAGTGACTGACGAATATTGGGATCTCGCCCTCACTCGTATTGGAGCTACATATCACTGATTTGTTTCGTATGTGTGGATAAGATCAAAAAAACAAAAGCCACAAATGACCAGGTTGGCTACTTTTGTGGAGTTTTATGCCGACCAGCGAGCACCCGCCCGCAGCGCTAGCGGGTATGATAATAAGGGATGAGCGCGCGTGTCAACGAACATCAGTTTTTTCGCTGAGGACCGAGATACCGTGCCATGGATCGACACTGGTGGTACAGCAACTCTGTGGCAAGCGGAACGTGAACGTTCCGTTCCCCCCAGGGAACGAGGGTACACAAGTAACGAACCTAGGTATTCCCATTTCAGTCCAGTCGCTACGTTCAAACGTTAGTACAGTGAACAGTGCAGACTAATTGGGATCGTATGGAAAAGCCGACTATTGCTGACCCCCTCCAGCAGGTGCCCTGCGGAAGCCGGCAAGTCCCCCCACATCAGCTGGGGCGGAAGGTAGGGCAGCGGCTAGGCAGAGGTGTCCGCCATGTTTGCTGTTCCATACAGTGGTGCATTGGATAATACTGGGAAAGCGTACCCAGTTGGGAAGCTACGGAAGTCACATCCCGCACATAGGAGGTATAATGTGGAATTACACATATGGACTGGCACAGGGCAGTACTACATATGGAAGTCTCTGCGGTAGACTCAACCCACCTGGGGTGAGATCACTACACTGCAGAGATGGCCGGAACGACGATGCCATGGGAAGAGAATCCGGGGCTCACCGAGAGAGGGAGCCGTACGTGGAGACTAACATGTGGGATCACACGAAAAGGTGCGGGAATCACTAAGCGGGCAGCCGTTAGGATCAGCACACAAAGGGATGACCTTGTGGCATCGCCACACGAGTGCTGAGCTGCGTCTGGCGCTCCGACCACGTGACCGCAAGAAGGGTAGCTGGGCACGGAACTACACAGGGTTCAGCATGGGGACTGAGTATGAGGAGCACAGAGTCGGGCACAGTACTACGTGTATCGTGAATGCGGGGAATGGCGCAGCAAGCGGGATCGACACAGAGCAGGTCCAGTGTTACTGTGTCGTTACTGAGGCGAGTAACACGCTCAGGTGGATCGGACCGGGCTCTAGGACGGAGATATATAGAATCTCGCAAACGTGTTAGGTCGTGTCGCCCAGCCGGCACAAGCTTACAGATGTCTGCTAACGAAGGCGCCGCCCGCCAAATGCCCAAGAACGAGCTATCCTCTCGTTAGAGTAGCTTCACACTCCCGAGGGGGGCACTGTAAACGTGGGCAGGTTATGCAAGACTATAGCTCCACAACAGTGGGCAAGTCTTGTGTGGAGCAGCACTTGATTCTGCTGGCCTCAGAAGCAGGATGGCAAAGAGCTGGTCGAGGTACTGAAGCTCGAGTACGGTCCATCGTAAATGCGCAGAGCTGAGACGGGACAAGAGAGGTAGCGATGTGCCCCTGGGTCTGCCTCCTCCCGGAGGGCAGCGTCTGTTGCAAGTCTCCACCTAGATCCTAATCGAAACGGCGTACAGGGGACTTTGTGGACATATCTCGGGGGGTCTCAGGACAACGTGGAGAGTACCGCCGTCCCCAGCACATGGGCTAGGCACGAAAGCCTCTGACCGAGAAGACTGGAGGTGCACTACCTCCTGACCGAGGCCAACAGCACGAGGTGAGGAGCGCTGTTTTAGTGACAGAACCTTAAGCTCTATGGACTGCACAGAGGCGTTCGAAGGGTCCGCCTTCAGGGACATGAGGACCGAGAGGGAGATACCACAGGTGGTAACAGGTGAGGGCGCGGAGCATTCAGCCTCCTTGCCCGTCTGGAGCGAAAAAGGATGAGTTCAGTGTGCTCCTAGAGGAGTCTTACCGTCGTACTGCATCGTGATGGGCAATGGCCCCGGAAAGCATACACAGCTTTCAGGTGGTATGGAGACCTTATGCTCTTCGCCCGTGAAAGCCATTCCTGCAGGAAAGAAAAGCACGGACTGTCGATCGGGCATATAGGGGTTGTCCAGGCGGGTGAAGAGCACCAGATATAACCGACGAACAGGTCCACTTTCGCCTGTTTAAGTGTGTATGGTCGACGGGCCTGTGAAGAGTGGTGTGTATACGCTGGAGGTAGGTCACTTAGAACCTCCGCGTTCCGTCCAGGGACCACAAGTGGAGATTTCACAAGTTTGGACGCGGGTGCCAGAGGGTGCCCCCGCTCTGAGAAAGGAGATCCCTCCTCAGAGGGATTCGCCAAGGAGGGGCTGTCGCGAGAAGCATCAGTTCGGGGAACCAAGTCCGAATGGGCCAATATGGCGCTACCAAGAGGACATGCTCCTCGTCCTCCCTGACCTTGCAGCAGTGTTCTGAGCGAAAGGCTAACTGGGGGAAAGGCAGATTTGCGTTAGGCCCCGAGGCCAGCTGCCGTCAGTGCGTCCGTGCAGGGGTCCCGCGCCAGGAGTAAAACCATGGCAATGGGACATGTCCGGGGAGGCGTAAACAGGTCTACTCTGAGGCTGCTGTCGCTAAAGAGCACCACATAATCAGCTGGACTGTGCTCGGGTGGGCGCCATTGCTCCCGGGATAGGGGGGCTCACGTGAATGTAGCTAGGATGGCTGCCCGATGAGTCGCTGAGGATGTTGAACGGGCGCGAAGCGACTCAGATGCTTTGACTCCAGAGGAGGAAGATGGGGTAGGCCGAGTTGCGACATGCGGACGGGTAGAGCGTAGACAGCACGGTCGTTGATGTACGCAATGGTCGCAGTGCTGTCCGTACGGACCAGACGTGCTTGTCGTGTAGCAGCGATTTAAAGCGGCGCAGAGCCAGCCATACTGCCTGCAACTAGAGGCAGTTGATATGCCACTGCAGCCAGGGCCCCGACCAGAGCCCCGCAGCTGCAATCCCATTCCACATGGCACCCCAGCCCCTGGCAGAAGCATCTGTTAACACAACAACATGCCTGGATACTTGCCCAAGGGACAATCCTGTCCGAAGAAAGGCAAGATCTGTCCACGGGCTGAGGGTCTTGACGGCAGAACGGGGTAACAGAAACCCGGAAGTGCCGTGTCGCCATGCCCATCTCAGGACCCGGTCGTGAAGCCAACACTGAATCGGTCTCATATGAAGCAACCCGAGCGGGGTGACAGCGGCTGCGGATGCCATATGCCCCAGGAGCTTCTGAAATTGTTTCAGTGGAACCGCCATCTTGCACTGGAAGGACCTCAGGCAGTTCAGCATCAACTGCGCACGCTCTACTGAGAGACGTACCGAGAGGTTTACCGAGTCCGGCTCCATG
>JADLZN010009665.1:27405-56733 GCA_018155175.1 Sinocyclocheilus anophthalmus | reverse complement strand
TAACCCCTTGTAGCATCTGGACCAATCAGACACACAGTATATATTTTGTTAGTTATATTTAACAAATGCTCTGTAACACCCTCAGTTAACAAGCCATATGAGGACCTATGGACCCTCCCCCCGAAATGCGTAACACCCCAGAAGCCGAACAGGCCCCTGGTTCCATGGCAAACAACGCTGATATCACTGGGTTTATTGCCCAAAGGAATGTGAGCAGAGAGACTCTCACTGCATTTTCCATAGTAAGAGGCAAAATGCACAGTAGAAATGGACTTTTCTACTAATTAGTTAATAGGAAAACCTTTCTTTGAATGGACAGTGTATCCTTCAGGTCATTGTGTATATATTTTTTTGTCATCGTGTATTGTTTTTGAGGTTTGTATACTGTTGTTTTATGCAGGCTTAGGATCAACACTCACTCCTGTCAGCTGAACATATATTATATATATATATAACACCTACCTGTTGAGTATCTATGGAATTAGTAGTCGGAGGATCTAATTGAGAGTGATATTGTCTGTTTTACCTATGCAACCTCTTCGTGTTCTAGAATCTTTATTGTTGTGCTCCACACCCCAAGCGGAGTTAATGTGCAAATTACCATGCCCCGACAAAGGGTCGTTAAAACCCTCCAGCAATTGCCACCTCACGCTTGGAATTTCCATCTTTCTCATTGGACAAGCCCACCTTGAGAGGCGTGACTCTTCTCAGACCTTAAAGGCCCACACCAGGTACCCTCCCACAGTCGGTGGTTCTGTTAGGTTTCGATAAAATGCTCCAACGCTCCAGAACATCCTAAGCTACGTGCCAGGCTTCGGCCTCGACCTCTCCATTAATCAAGATTCTCTGACTCAAAACTAGTTCTTTTCATCGACCAGCTTCAGCAAGGATCACTGGGACTTTCATATTGCATCAAGCCTTTCTTTCAGACAAACGAGACATGCAAGTATCCAAACTTAGCCTTATTAATTGATACATTAGGTATCATTTTCACCTTGTTACACAGGTGTTGTTTGACTAAGAATCTGATGTTTCCCCTCAGGTGTAAATCTGCCTGAACTATGCAAAATAGTTCCATAATTTCATTCCTATGAGATCTCTTATCTGTAACGGAGGGTAAGCTTTAACCTTTCCTAGTACCAAATGTAGCGTGTGTGTGTGTGGGTGATGAATCTATGGACATGTTAGGACAGAGTTGTTATGGTTTTATGTAGTATGTTAAGACTCGTTTAAGGTTTCTGATGTGTAATAAAAACTTTACTGGCTATCCACTGACGTCGGTTCATTGTTTGTCCAGTACACGGGAGTCACTTAATCATGCTGATTTAGCTACAAGCTTTTGTAGAATGTACAAGTAAGGAAGTTATTTCCCCTGTAAACAGGAAATTAACGTTCTTAGACATGACAAGACAGTTGACCCTGAGAGGTCAAGTAAATACTTACAGCGGATCTAAAAGATTAATAATTAATTATAACTAGTTATGATTAATTATTAATTTTTCCCATGAGCTGATTCGTTACACCCCTTTAAATGTAATTTAACCTTTAAATGTATTGTGAATATGAGGAGAGAATTTTGGAACATAGTTGGAAAAGTCATGTAAGAGAAGGCAGTGGCTCCATTAGTGAATTGATTGGCTCATTTCCCTGTCAACTGCAGTCCATTTTGGTCTTCTCAGTTTCTGCGTGACTTTTGCCCTGTGCACTGTCCTGTCCATGTGCTGCTGAAATTCCTACAAGAATGTTTTGATGTGGGTATTTTCTAGCTCTATATTGAAGCTATATCTGTTATGAGGAAATAGGAAATACTTCTTGTGGCAAGGGCCATAGCAAGTTTAGAAAATTAGTGAGATCCAGGTTGAGGTGTCAAGAATTGTACCATAATTATTACACAAACAAATGCAAACCTTTCTAAACATTACAAACTTAAAATTAAGCCCAGTTTGGATGGTAATTGTTTTTCATCATTTGTGATTTAATTGCTGTCCAAATCCACATCTCTTTAGTTTACAAAATGGATCAGTTCAAAATTCACTGTTTAAATAATTTCGACCATGATAACCGTTGCATTTCGCTGTAATTAAGGGGTCTCCAACCCTGCTCCTGGAGAGCTACCGTCCGGCCGATTTTCAGCTCCAACCCCAATCAAACACACCTGAACCAGCTAATCAAGGTGTTTAGAGCTACTTGATAATTACTTACAGGTGTGTTGGAGCAGGGGTTGTCTGCAGGACGGTAGCTCTCCAGGAGCAGGGCTGGAGATCCCTGCTGTAATTTGCATGCATTTTAGATGCACTCTTATTACTTAAATACACTTCCATGGATTCCTGGGTTCCCACACCCGCAGAGGTACTGGAGGAATTGGTCAACACCCTCCGGGCCTCTCTCACGCCAGTCACTACCCCGCAGTCTGCCTCTGTAAGTCCCATGGCCATTCCTGCTTGCTATGCTGGTGGCGCAGCTGAGTGTGTGGAAGATTTTTATTGGTCCTCAGTGCCTACCGGCAGGGTTTGAATCCTCGTATCTGTGCTCAAATGGCCATCTAGGACGATACTATGGGGTTAGAGAGCAAAGAGCCACACGCATCTCCCAATGGTTGTCAGCCTGCCAGCCTGACAAAGCCGTCCACCAGCCTGCAGCAGCCACCAGCAGTCCCCCAGTACCAGAACCCATGCACATGGATTCCACCAGACTCACTTGCGCTGAGCGTGCTCGCCACCTAGCGGCTGGACTATGCCTGTACTGCGACGCTCCAGGCCATTTCATTAAACCTGCCCCGTCAGGTCCCCACGCCCTGCAGTGAGTACTATTCAACTCGAGCCAGTAATCTCAACTTTATCTTTGTTACCAGTACAACTATTCACCACTGATTGTTCTTTTCAGTCTCCGGCATCGTCGACTCGGGCTCTTCGGGCAATTTCATATCACGAGACCTCCTAAGCCGTCTCCGTCTGCCCCGCCAACGTCAGGCCCAAGAGCTCTGAGTCGAGACCATTCAGGGAAAACTGCTAGGGCGTGGGTGGGTCAACTACCAAACCCTGCCGATGAAGCTGAAGATTTGATGTCTGCATGAGGAGACCATCACATTTCTGGTACTGGAGGGATATACCATCGTCACATCCTGGGATGCCCCTGGCTCACTTACCAGAGGTCAGATGGAAACCCGGTGAGGTAACTTGCTGGAGTGAGTCGTGCTGGCAAAACTGTCTTGGGGAGATCCCTAAACCGCCTGCGTATCTAGTCCGAGCCCAAGTTGCCTCCACCCTAGTCGAAAGTCCAGAACCTCAAGAGACACCTACTGTCCCATCTGACTATGTGGCGTTCCAGGATGTCTTTAGTAAGCAGGCCGCCACCCGCCTTCCAACTCATCGGCCATGGGACTGCGCAATTGACCTGCTGCCTGGGGCCACGCTACCCAAGGGTAGAGTATACCCACTGACCATCCCGGAGCGCAAGGCCATGGAGGATTACATCCAGGAGGCTCTCAAACAGGGATTCATCCAACCATCCACTTCACCAGCTGCCTCGAGCTTCTTTTTCATGGGCAAGAAGGACGGGGGCTTGAGGCCGTGTATTGATTATCGCACGCAGAACTCCCAGAGAGTAAAGCTGCCATACCCACTTCCCCTGGTCCCAGCCGCCCTCGAGGAACTCCGTGGAGCCTGCATCTTCTCCAAGTTGGACCTGCGCAGCACGTACAACCTCATCCGGATACGGAGGGGGGATGAATGGAAGACCGCCTTCATCACACCATCGGGGCATTATGAATATCGGGTCATGTCGTATGGCCTAGCTAACTCACCGTCAGTCTTCCAAGGCTTCATGAACGAGGTGTTTCCGGGAGTTCCTTCATCGCTTCGTGATAGTCTACATCGATGATATCCTCATATATTCCCAGAACCTGGCCGTACATCGCCACCACATGAAGCAGGTCCTCCAGAGGCTCCGACAACATCACCTTTACCTTAAACTGGAGAAGTGCGAATTCCATCGCTCCACGGTTCAGTTCCTCGGTTACGTCATCAGCCGGAATGGCTGTCGCAGCACTGTGGTGAGCCTCCCAGCCTCCTTCATTAAGCTTACTTTTCCAAAAAACTGACCCCAGCGGAGCAGAACTCAGACATCGGCAACTGGGAATTGCTCGCCATCAAATTAGCTCTGGAGGAGTGGCGTCACTGGCTGGAGGGAGCCCACCATCCTTTCACTCTCATCACCGACCATAAAAATCTGCAATATCTCAGAGATGCTAAAAGACTCAACCCACGTCAAGCCAGATGGGCATTGTTCTTTACTCGGTTCCAGTTCACCATCCCTTACTGTCCCGGAAATCGCAACTGCAAAGCTGATGCCCTATCGCGCCTGCACTCTCCCGACAAACCCACCGAAGCGGAACCCATTCTACCTCCAGCTCTGATAGTCAGCCCCATTCAATGGAACATCTCCAAAGACATCCTTGACACCTCTTGCACCGAGCCTGCTCCGCTGGGAGGCTCAGAGGGGAAAACCTATGTCCCAACATCACAACACCAAACCCTTCTGGGCTCAGTTCACAGTGTACCGGGCTCTGGACACCCAGGCAGCAAACAGACCCTCCAAGCCTGGTACTGGTGGCCCAGTATGGCCCGGGATGTCACCAGGTACGTCCGAAGCTGCTCAGTCTGTGCCATGTCTCAAACTCCTCGTCATCTTCCCATAGGCAAGCTTGTTCCGCTGCCCATACCACGGAGACCCTGGTCCCACATAGGAGTGGATTTCGTGACTGACCTACCCATCTCCGATGGAAAGAATCGACCGTTTCTCTAAGGCCTGTAAATGAGGGGGTAATGTCAGGGAGTCTCTGCCTTCACAGTCACCTACGTCACCTCAGTCACCAGCCCCGACACACACCAGATCGCAATCACCAGAATACTGATCACCCGCATCTGCAGAGACTCATTAAGCTCACTATATCCCTGCACTCCTCTCACTGCCTCACTGTCCGGTCTACCGTTCACCAGCTTGAATTTAGCCTGACTCCTACCTTAATCTGATCTGTTGTTTACTTACCCCTAGAAGGTCCATCAATCCTGATCTTCAACGATCCCGTTCTCATCCTCTCCGGATACCTGCAAAGGATACCAACAAACTAACCAGAGCTAAGAACCTAAGAACTCTCTAGCATCTCATACTCACCTGTCATCAACTTACTCTCCGCATTGTTCAACAAACCCTCTTTTTTGCATCCTTACCTTGTGTCTCTGGCTCGTAGTGTGATAATTACACTGTTTTTCCTAAAAAAAAAAAAAAGTTACATTTCATGACTTCAGTCACTTTTGACTGCAAAGGTACTAAGTGTGACCAAAAAATGTAGAGGCCCAAAGGGTTAAATGCATAATTTATGGATGCAAAAAAAACTTTTTTCATAGGTGTGTTCTTGGAATGCTCCAAACAAACGGCCACTGATCCAGATCATGGAACCAGCCGATAATCACTTCGTTATATGTGGTCTCTCAAATTGCAGGTTACATTTTTATTATACAAAAAACACGGGCATGTATGGCAGTATGGTGAATATGAAAAGCTAAGCGGTGGTGATGGTGTCTCAATCTGCACAGGGCTAGAGTAACAACAGTTACAAGGGTGTGTATTATACCAAGTTTGTTTTAAAATAACTGCCCAACAAATTAAAAATGGCAATAGCTAAGTTTCCATCACTCTGTTTTTATGCATATTTTGAAGTATCTCATCAGAAACGACAAATAATTTTTTTTTAAAAATCCCTAATTTTGCAAAAAAGTTTTTATGGTTGCTGAGGTGGTTTTTGACAAAAAGAATCAATGCGAGTGATGCGAGATGGAAACACATTTAGTGAATAAAATCCTCCATGCACATCAAAAAAGTCATGTGACTTTCTCGATGGAATGGCATAACTTGACTAACCAACGGTCCGATCTCATTGTACAGCGTCTGAAATGTTGTTATGGTCATTCTGAAATGTCTGAGTAACGTCTGGTCTAAAAGTGTTTCTGTATAATTGTCTCATAAATTGTGCATACATGTGCTGATCTCCTTTCAATCTCCTTTTGAATACGTCTCCATATTAAAACTGGTGATTGGTGTCCATATATCACAAAAAGCAACCTGGTCTAAAAAATAAAGTTATTGCCGTTATTGCGCATTGGGTAGGAAATAGTGCTCCCAAAACATGCCCCTTAAAAAGGCACTATAATGAACACTATAATGAATGCACTATGTGAACAAATGAGAAACTAATATAACCAATATCTTACAAAGTTAAAAGGCAGAAAATGTAAAGGAAACAATGTACTACACAGGGGATATCCAATCCTGCTCTTGGAGGGCCAACATCCTGCAGAGTTTAGTTCCATTACGCTCCAACACACTTTCCTGGAATTTTCTATTGAGTCTGAAGACCTGTGCTCAATTAGGATTAGAGCTAAAATCTGCAGAACAGTGGACCTCCAGGAAGAGGTTTGGACACCCCTGTATTACAGTATAAGCTTTACTCCCTGCATAATCACAGAAAAAAATGGCTTCATGTTTTTTTACGGTGGTTGTGGATGCATCAAACTATAGTTTGTGAAAGAGAGTTTTTTTTTTTTTTTTTTTTTTTTTTGTAGTAGTTTATGATGATAGGCAGCAGTTTAAGATTCCCTGTCTGACCTTTTGGGCAAAATTGTGCACCATATGGTCTAAATTCTTCTGATCACAGGAAACGAGAAGGAGACTGTGAGTTATCATCGAAATGCTCTTGATGGCTAAGTATGTCCTCCTGCTGTGCTCTTCATTATGTGTGTATGTGTGTGTTTACTGTATTTTATGTTTTTGTCTGCTTCTAATAAATTACTTACTAATGACTTACCGTAGGTCGTAACCATCCCCCTTCTCTTACCTTCCCATCAGACAACAGGCTCTGCTGGCTGCTGTCAGTGAAAAAGATGGCTGCATCAATCTACTAGAACATTCTCCCATGAGAAACATGTCAACCCCTGAGGACGTGATGACCTTGAGAAGAGAGAAGCAAAGGTTTATGAATCACCAAAAACAGCAGGCCAGTTAATGATTTTCTCCATGTGGTTTTATGGTTTTAATGTGAATCCAGCCAGTGTGTGTAACAGTGCTTGCTTACACTCACAATATAATGCATAGATGAAAGCATAAAACTAATAACATGGAATGTACCTTGTATTTCAGGGAAGTAGCCATTATCTGTTTAACACTCCCCATGAGTCAATAATTCTTCAGTGAGAAAAAGACACACAGATGAGAGAATAGTTCACATATAATTATTGTATAAATGTTGTGTAACAACTGGACTGTCACTATCGTATACACATGCAGAATTAAAGAGTATTCTTTGTCAGTATTACACAACAACCAGGAATAGGCAAAACACACATACACGCATCATTGCCTCTAAAATACCAGGATGGCTAATATTTTTAAAAAATAAAAATTTTATGATTAAGACAAATCAGTTGATCTGCTCCCATCAGCTAAAACAGCTAAAAACTTAAGCTAAACACTAAAAACAGATTTAAAGATATATTTTGATGGGTTCCTTATGATTCGCTTAAAACTTTTCAAATAATATTGTAAATTCTAAGTCTAAATTCAAACTTTTATATGTAATGGTTCTCACAGCTGGCACCAACCTAATATTGTGAGTTTTGGACACGTCACTTAAGTGTGAAAATGTCGGATGACCCCTCTCCGCTTTTACCTTGGGGTACCAGCTAAGGCATTTCACCTTAACAATAAAATAACAATTAAGGAGAATTTCTGAGACTCTTACTGTATTATCAACACAAGGAAGGCACAAGTGTAATAAAATGATTTTTAAAAAATAATCAATAGACAAGTAACAAGTAATATAACTATGAAGTGAATACCACAATGGATAAGAAAATTGCCACGTATGCAAGCCCATGAAAAAGACGAGGATGAGATTACAGGTGTGATCTAACAAATGTACCCATGTTCAAATTAAAGTTCAGGGGTGTGGAGAAGCTAAGACTGAATATGAGAAAAAGATGGATGGCCAGGCCCGTGTGGCAAGCCTGGACACTGAGGGGAAATCGAGAGCCAGGATGGTGCCAGCAAGGAAGGAAGCCAGAAGGTGGAGCAGAAGAACCCAATGGCAGAGCAGAAGACCACCACAGCAGACCAGATGGGACTGAATACCCCCAAGGTGGAGCAGAAGACCAGCAGAGCAGATGAGCCCCTGGGTTGCATCGGAGACCACTGGAGTTCAAGTGGCTTATAGCAGTGGTTCTCAAACTGGGGTCCACCAGATGGCGCTAGGGAGGACGCATAAAAATTCTAGATTCTAAATTAGAAAATTATTAAAAAAAATTATTTTACCTGTATATAAGTCAGCATTGTCAACCTATGTAAATTATCTTGTAAATAAAAAATAGAAAAAAAGAAAAAATAATAAAGTAATATCAATTATATGCAGCACACTACGCTGAAAGTCACCAAAAACTCAGTTGACGTACTAGTGCACAGAACGGTTAGCCATGAACGCTGATAAATGCTAAGACTCTTTAAAATGGATACGTTTTTAGATAGAGGATGCAGTGTCTTAGCTGGGAAGGTGAATACAGGAAAAAAACTAAACTATAAAATATGGCTTTATGGAATATAGTGATGGCAGACCACAGTGCATGCTGTGCTTGAAGATCTTATCCATTGAAGCGCTGAAACCTTATAACCACAAAAGGATTCACTCTACAGAAGGGGGCCTCCTGCTGAAAAAGTTTGAGAACAACTGGCGTAGAGAACTCTAGGAATACTGGCAAACAAGAGGACATCTGGAGTGCCTGCTGATAGCCTGACATCTGTAAGGCTGGTTCTCAGGTGGATGTCTGGAGTGCTGATGGCCTATGGGCAGACATCTCAAAGACCAGATGACACGCTGACTTCTAAGGTGCTGGCTGAGTGTGGCCCTTTTGGCAGGCCGGCTGATCGGAGAGCACCTCGGAGGACCGGCAGAGCTGGTTTTTGGAATTTGGAGGACCAGCAGAGCTGGTTGCGTCTGGTGGGCCATCAGAGCTTAAAGTATCAGGAGGGCCAACTGAGAGATGGGCATCTGGAGTGAAGGCCACAGCAAACCTAGTGAGACAAGACAACAAACAAAGGATTCAAAAGTGTTCCCCATGGTCAGGATAATGGAGCTAGAGATGGCCTTCGTGGCTGGGACGAGGGGACTAGGGACTGCCTCTGTGGCCAAGGCAAGGGAACTTAGGTTGGCCTCCTTGGCCAACAGGTATAACAGGTATAACAGAGGTCGTAGGATATCCAGAGAGTGCAACAATGGAGAAGCAGAAGCGTGTGTGGCCCAAAGTGAAGACGTCATAGGTAATAAATATGGGTTCACCTGACCCAGATGTGTAGAGACGAATTAACTAGGTAGTGCTGTGACTACTGGGCTTGGGGTTACTAGAACCACTTGGCTTGGCAGAACTGTAGGAACATCTGCCATCAGGTGAAGCAGTGGTGCTGGTTATCTATGCATGGATATGTTTCCATTTGTGGAGTTCCTTCTAGATTCTTTGCATCAAAAACCACTGGCAATGGAGTGGAAGCCATTTGAGTGGTACTTGCTCCCTGTGGACCCCTGTGTCTGATCAGTCTTTTAAATGATCCTTACTGCTCACCTCATTTGGGGAAGGATCTAGAAACTCAAGGAAAAAGGTGAGTGCTCTAACACATCCATAATTGGATTGGATGTCAGATGGGCTGTCAAATACTGTATAGTCCCAAGCTCAATGAGACACCAACTGGCATCAGTGAAATGTTAATGACATTCTACCTTCTCACTGCTGGAAAGCAGCCTGCCACAGTTTTTAGTGCTTACGCACCTACCCTTTCGTCAGTAGAATAGGTGAAGAATATATTCACAGAGACACTGGATGAGACCCTAAGGAAGATTAATGAAAGTGACAAAATCTTTCTGCTGGGCTATTGTAACACAAGAGTAGGTGCAAGACATCAGGAAAAAGAGACATGTAACAACTATTAACACACTGTTGATTAGTTCAGTGAAAAATTCACACACATCTCTGCCCTCCTCAACTATACGCAAGCCTACCTAAAAAATCCTAATAATTTGTATGCCTTACAGCTGCAGAATCAATGGTGGATAACCAAGTCTCAAGACATACAAGAGCCCTACTGAGATCCTGAAAGAAAGATAAATTCTCCAGTTCATCAGCCTTGTGTGGCAGCAAAAACAATGGGGAGAACAATGGAGCCAACAATGGAGAGAAGCAAGTATTATTATAAATTACAGACACAAGGGTGACAGGTCCATCTGTGAAAACAGCATCTATCTTCATCCTCTCTGCATCTCCAGAATCCCAATGTGGATTCAGAGCAGGTTAAAGCACAGTTGAAAGGACATTCACCTCACACCAGGTGGAGGAGAAATGTTGTGAACACAAGAAGCTGTTCATTGTCTTTGTGGGCCTTTCCAAGGCCTTTGACACTGTACATTGTGTTTTTTTGTGTGTTTTTTTAAGTTCTCATGTAGTTTGGATATCTTGCAAAGTTAATTTCTACATTGTTGCAATTTCATGATAGAATGATTGTCAAAGTTACTCTAGGTGGAGTGGAATCTGCCCCCTTCACAGTAGGAACAGATGAGAGGCAGGGAGGTATTCTTGCAACAGTCCTATATATTATCTTTCTACTGTGTATTACAGCACAACTTCAAATTTCTGCACAAGGTAGTAGAAAAACAAAAAACAAAAAGATGCAACATGAAGAAGTGAAATGCATGGTTGTTGTCCAAACTGGAACTACCTACTGTAACCAAAGCACAATAAACTCATTTATTTCATTCTATACTCATATATAATCATTACACGGGAGTATATATTCTCATTAATCCTCATTAAATTTTTCCACGCCCACAATTATACTCGATTCATGAGACAAGGTCAAACATGTTGGATCTACCGCAAAATTCGGTGGTACACCTTAATGCCAAGAAAAGAAGAGTCAGAGTACTGAAAGTAAGGGAGGACATTAGTACTAGAATATTTTACATGTTGAATTAATTAGGGCTCTAACTTATTTTGCTAGCCTTTCATTCAAACAAACTTGGCTAATTTCACAAAACGGACATACAAGCTGAACGGAGATGGGCCGCACCACCGCGCAAGGGATGAAGCGAGCACCGCGCGCCCGGAGGTTCTGCAGCATGGGCGCCACCTCTGGAGAAGCTGCAATCGGGCACCCTCGCCTCGGGGAACACCGCAGCGTGCCCACTACCTCGGGGAGGATCTGCAGCTCAGCCGCCACCTAAGGAGACATCACAGTGGCCGTCGCATTTCCCCTAACGTTTTCGTTGTGGTGTATGCATTCCAAAATAACCATTAAAGCGATCCCCATGGGGGACAAGCTGCTACAGAAAGGGGAAATAGTTCAGTAATGGAGGGGCTGAGAGTGCTTGTTTAGGGATACCCCAGCTACAAGTGCCGAAACAGCGGTGGGTCTACACGCGGGAATGCAGTCTGGGTACTGAAGAACAGTCTTGAGGAATCTGGGCAACAAGACAGGAAGTAAAGCAGTGACAGGAACTCGGAGTGAACAGACGTTGATCTGGATGATCAGCTGTTATGTTACGGACTCTGGAATTCAGCTGAGAGTGACAAGCAGCGCGGGACAGCCTAACGGTGACACCGGGGTTGATGACACGTCGGCGCAGTTCCGCTGAGACTTGACGGAAACTCTGAAGTTTCAGTGAGGCGTGAACTGTTCATGAAAGATGCAATTGAATGATATTTGACTGCAGAAAGAGCAGCTGGGACTATGCTTGACTCGGAAGATCAAGCGTCGGGTGACTTGACTTGACTCATGATTAACAACTGTGACTTGACTTGACTCATGAAGATAAACTGTGACAGACTTGACTTAGTGCTGGGCAGTATGACCAAAATTTATATCATGGTATTTTTCAAAAATATACCGGTTTCACAGTATATGACGGTATTTTTTTTTTCATGCATGACCGGGTGTTAAACATATTTTCTACTGATTGAGAGAGGAAATACTGCAGTATATTGACTTAGAATGCCCTATTTTACTGTCATGATGAGTGAATATTGAATATTGTCAAAAAATACCACACTAAATAGTGACTAAACACGACCCCTTTTAATACATGTTAACCAGGAGTCACTCTCATTTATAAATCGCGGCATCGTCTGATAAAATCAACATACATCTACACTAAAAAGTGGCTATATTCGGTGGTTTTGGCTATATTACTTTTTCGTCTCATGCAGCGCACTGCCTGCATCTGAGTAACAAACTAAAAAAAACAACACACAAAAAAAGTGCATGTGATATTAACAGAAAAACTACGCTCATATTTATAATTCCAAAAAATCAGAAAGTGCTAGGAAACGCTGTTTTGTATTCATTTATTGACGAATCGGCTGCAGTCAACTGAATGCGCTGCTTCTCTGCCGCTCACTGCACAGAACAGACACCGAGAGAGGTGACACTTCTCCGGGAAAGTCAGACCTCGCGTTCGCGGGACAGCACTGGCGAAATCTTCCAACTGAACCATAGCTAAAAGTTTATCCAAAAAAGTCGCTAGGTTTGTCAGTATGAATATTCTATGGAAAAAAAGCCGCTAAAAGGGTCTGAAAAATGCTAAATCTAGTGCTAAAGTCGCGCCCGTGTGCATGTGAGACGCGGGAGCTGATGGCAGCACGCGGTGGATATTTGTGGCGGTCAATGAGGATATTGTGGATGAGTTCTTCTGTCATATCACGTTCTATTAGTTCTACAGCTTCAGTTTCGGAACTTTCACGCTTAGTAACACATACAGCTGTTCCCTCACCACAGTGCAACAGTGAAAAGGGACCCCTTTCAAACAGTGTCGCGTTCCCAACGTTGTTTAAGCAACATACACCGGTATTGCGGTATTTAAAAAATTCATATCATAACAAAAATAAACACCGGTATTCGGTATGAACCTGTATACCGCCCAGCACTAATTTGTACTCAGAGGTCAAGCTGGGACTTTACTTGACTCATGAAGATCCGCTGTGACTTTACTTGACTCATGAAGATCAACTGTGACTTGACTTGACTCATGAAGATCAACTGTGACTTGACTTGACTCATGAAGATCAGCTGTGACTAGACTTGATTCAGGATTGTCTGCTGTGACATAACGGGGCGCTGTTGTGTATGCCATTTTGCGATCAGGCTCTGCTGCCGCCACCATTTTGTGAGCGTGCTCTTGTGTGGCCGCTATTACACGAATGCGTTCTCCGCGACAACCCACAGTGAACGTTGAACCAACAGACAACAGAGCATAATCCACAAAATCACTTAGAGAAGAACGTGGACCCTCACGGATTAATCGTGTCTTTAGAGATTCATTGATACCCTCACAAAAAAAATCTAACAGTACACAGTCCAGCAGATCTAAATAATGAGCGATGGCTAAATACTCTTGAACATAACCCTCCAGCAATCGTGTGCCCGGTCTAAGGGCTAACAATATTCTTGCTATATCCATACCTGTCCAATGTCCATCCGAGAAGCCGCTGGATCCTTATGTGGCCGAGTGTATTCTGTTACGGGGTGAACGAGATGTGAGATGTGCGGATCCATGTGCAAGGCTTTATTTATAAAGGTGTGGTCAATAAACAGGCAAGGGTCAGATAACACGAGTATATCACAGGCAAGACAAAGGATATTCCTAGGGCTAGCATGGGTCTTTGATCGGCGAACAGTATCCAGTGGGCAACATGAAGTGGCTAGACTAAGACTAGAACTAGAACTGGGAACTAGGACCGGGAACTAGGAATGGCTCCGTAATGCAGCTATCGCTAGAAGAGTGATATGCGCTAAACAATACTCGGCAGTGAGAGAGAGGAAGTCCATGGCTTATGTAGGGTGTGTGGTTGGTTACAGCTGTGTGCAATCAGTGCAATGGATGTTGGGAAAATGTAGTCCGTGGTGATGTGTAACAGTCTGTGTAGTGAGAGAGTCAATATGATGGAGTGACCTCCGGTGGCGATCGGACGGAAGTCCATGGACAGGATTCGTGACACTATCAGGTTTTGTCACAATGATATTCAGTTTAGTTTGGTTTTCTGTCCTTGTGTTCATTTCCTATCTGTGTGTCTGATGTGTTGCTATGTTTTTTTATTTGATTGTAGTATCCTGTTCAGCTGTGTTCGCCTCATCAACCTGTGTATTTTAGTTCCTCTGTTTAAATCCTCATTTGTTCGGTATCGTCAGTGTTACGTAGTTGTTCTACTTTGCCTGCCTGCCTTTTTTGAGTTTGTTCTGTTAATCTGTACTATTAAAACTATTTAGTAGCTTTATCTTCATCGTCGTGCTTTGGACTACCATGATTTGTGACAGCTTTAACCTTCCCTGTGTTTTGAAACTTACCTTGTTGATCTCTTGTATATTAAGGTGAATGGGGAAAAAACTATTTTGATATATTCCTTCATTGATTGCTTGATATACTTACCTGTGAATATTATTTCTATGCTTCTACTGTTGGACCTCTATTGTATTTGCTCTATACTGTTGTGTGCGAGCTGCATGCTCACCCTTTGTATACTTACATTTGTTCTCAGTCTCTGTAAACTCCTTCATCTGGGTTCAATCCTTGCTTCTGTGGTGGTTTGTCATAACATCCACAAGGGCATGTGCATTAACTGTTTATGGTTCATTGAAAAAGTATGAAAAATATAGTTTAAGCCATTTCCAATAAAGATATATATGTATATGAAAGTGGGATTCTCTGAGTGGGATTCTATTCCTCACTGGAAAACATGCACATAAATGCAAAAAATGGTGGAATTCATCCAATGTCTACTCCAGCCAATTAGAATTTAGAACAAACAGAGAGTGTCAAATGTTAAAATTCGATCTGTACTGTTTTGTATTACTTCATAAAAAAGAGAGAGAGAGAGAGAGAGAGAAGAATTCGGTAAAATTGTATTTTGTTCTCACTTTTACCCATGTTTAATTCTATAGAGACAAGGGTTTTAATATGGTATTTGTATACTCTTCATCAGGCACACAGTAGGATGAAGCACGTGGCAGAACATTATGAAGATGGACACATTCATCCACAGTATTCTCATCATTCGCATCATGGGAAAGCACGGTGAACTTGATTCGACCCAACCAGAAGCAGAGCAGGTCGCTGACCTAAACAAACAAACAAACACACACACACACACACACACACACACACACACACAAAAAAACACATGTTGGTATGGTGGTTTTACGGGGACTCTCCATGAGAATAATGGTTTTTATCGATAAAAACTGTATGTGTATTTTGCCCTACACCAACCCTACACCTAAACCTACCCCTTACAAAAAACTTTGTCCATTTTTAGAAAAAAAAAAAAACAAACACCATTTAGTATGTTTTTTAATCCTTTTGAATTACGGGGACACAGATAGTGTCCTCATAAACTACCTTCATATTGTAATACCTGTGTCATACCCATGTGATTATACAAATGTGTGTCCTCATAAAGCACCCAAACCAGTGCAACACCACACCAAAAAACACCCAAGCTACTCACAGATATTGTCTGTGTGTACTGTGAAACACACACACACACACATTTTTAAACAAAGTATTTTTTGTCAGGTTATAGTAACTACATTAAGAAACTTCAAATAGTCTTCTAAAAGCTTTCAAGTAATAGTGATAGAAATAGCTCAAAAAGTGCTGTGGTGCCATGATAGATGATTTTAAATTATTTGTACTATATGACAAAAAGTATGTGGACAATCCTTTCTAATAGACATGTTTATTCCAACAATTCCAGTAAAACGGCTCTTAACTCTATGCCATAGAATGTAATTTTAGAAAATGGTGTGCTTCATTGTGGTTGTTTCTGGCAATACTCTTGTGGACAATGTGGGATCCATAAAGAATTAATTCAATAACTTGAATGAGGAACTGTGTAGTTCTATAGTAATGTGATGTGTGTTTGTTTTAGGATGATGAGGACGGCATATGGGCATGACAAAACAGAAACTAGTTTTGCACTGAAAGGTAAGTGATGCACTTATGTCCTGCTAGAAGCAAACATGGGAGATTAATTATAAAAGCATTATAAAAGTTCAATCTGCAAAATCCACAGTTAACAAATTCACAAAATAATGTGTTTGACAATATGTATCAGATGGCATATCATTAAATTGCTCTGATCATGAATGCTAATACAAAAATTCAGAGGTGTGTGAAATCTTTTCAGAATATCATTTAGCAAATTGTTATTTGGGTTGAATAGCAACATTCGGTTATGTCAATTTCATATGGGTTTATAGAATAGTGTTTTTCAATTTATAAGTAAATTAAGATCAATTGTGGTTAACTTTACATGAAGATACTTTCACAATCACACAACATAACACTCAGAACCGCCCTGCAAGATAAAGAAATTGGGAAGGCATTGATTTTAGGTGTTTCATGCACATTGTATATTAACATTGTTTTTTTGTTTTGTTTTTTGTAGTCAAGACTTTTTGTAGCCACGTTATGTGGCTATACAGGCTATACAGAAGTAGAGTATATACAGTAGTGGCTATACAACACAATTAGTGTTGTCTGTCTTGCCTATTTTTAAGTAGACTTAAAAGTTAATATCTAATCAAATGATAAGACTACAAGTCATAAAAGTAATGCATGCTGTTCTGATATTTTCAAAGTTAAGAAAATAATTGTACTGATCTGATAATAAAGATACAATACAATAATTACATTTTTGAGTAAAGCCCAGGGCAAAGACTTCAGTTTTCCTAGGCCGGCCATCACGTTTGGCTATTCATGTATATAAAGAGAATATCCATGCAGAAAAATCCATAGGAAAAACAATTAATAATAAAATAAAATAATAAAAATGAAGTCCAACAGTAATGTTCTTATCTGTCACTTTTTGCTATAAAAAATATTTATTTATTCATTTATTATTATTTTTTTTAAAATGGGTATGTTACTAATCTAATCTGAAGTTTAACTTTTATTTTTCTATATTCTTCTTAGAGAACGTCTCGGTTACATACGTAACTCTCGTTTCCTGATGGAGGTAACGGAAACGTTATGTCGTTATCGACATTATGGGGATTCACTTGGGAGCCCCAATCATCTCTGACTTTAAGAGAAAATGCCAATGAAATTTGCCTAGTGTATTTTGCATGCTGAGCCACTCCCCGTGCATACAGGTGCATCCACTCTTCAGGTTTTACGCTGAGGAGCCGAGAACTTGTCCCTGGCTGCCAGCGATGGTTCGAGGTTGTGGCACGGGGACATAACGTCTCTGTTCCCTCCATCAGGGAACGAGGGTTACGTACATAACAGAGACGTTCCCTATCTATCGGTCACTACAAGTTATGTCGTGATCGATATTATGGGGCCCTGGAAAGCGCCACAACCTGAACCCCGTCACAACCCCATGACGTAGCCAATGTTGGCAAGTGACCGCGTGTCAGACAAACGCTACGCAAAGGTTGTAACCTTCCCACCGCCCCCAACTCAAATTCGCTGACCTTGGTACCCGCAGGGACCACAGGTGAACACAACTCTGCTGGAGATAGCCAAGCCGCTGTTCCTTTCCCCACAGAAATTTCTTAACAGGAGGAATTTTGACCTTCAACGAAAGATTTGCTTCAAGCCTTTCCGATTTGTAGTTTACAGCTTAGGCAGAAAAGATGAGGAAGCGAGACTTACGGAGGCCACACCTACCCATAGGGAGGTAACATGTGGAGATTCTCATATGGACTGACCCATGCCTGGGGCAGTACTACAAATGGAATGGGTCTCTGGGGCAGGTCCTACCTAAGAGTACGGATGGAACAACTGCCAGCAGAGACTGACAGAACACTCTGTCAAAGGGAAGACACAGGTTTACAGAGAGGGAAACCTTACCGTGGAAGAATACACATATGGGATTACCCATAGGGAATCAAGCCATATGGACACCTAGCCTAGTACAGGGGCTGACCGGGACCCGGGCATGCTAACGCCGATACTGGGCCTGGTGTCAGACTGCTCCGCCAAGTCTGACTGCCGGGGGTGCTGGAGGATACTCCGCCAAGGTTCGCCGTCCATGGAACTTACTGGAGGAGGAGAAAAGCGCTCGCATCCCCGGGTGAGGGGGAATGGCGCAACAAGCGTGACACCGGCCAGTTCTACCTGCCGATTACCTGTTACCCAATACACAGGAAGAAACTGGCTTAACGCGGAGACTGTAGAATCTCGTGAAGGTGTTCTGTATCGCCCAGCCCGCAGCTCTACAGATGTCTGCCAGAGAGGTGCCGTGCGCCCACGCATAGGAAGAGGCAACACTCCGTGTGGAGTGAGCCCTCACCCCCAGGGGGCACGGCTCGCCTTGGGATTGGTAGGCCAAGGCGATGGCATCCACTATCCAGTGGGCCAACCTTTGCTTGGAGACAGCCTTCCCTTTCTGCTGACCTCTGTAGCAGACAAAGAGCTGCTCAGAGCTTCTAAAGCTCTGGGTGCAGTCCACGTATATGCGCAGTGCTCTTACGGGACACAGCAATGCAAGGGCTGGATTTGCCTCCTCCGAGGTTCAGGTTCACCACCTGATCTCGGAAGGGAGTGGTGGGAACCTTGGGCACGTATCCAGGCCGGGTCTTAGGACAACGTGAGAGTAGGCCGGCCCGAACACAAGGCACTCTTCGCTTACCGAAAATGCTTGGAGGTCCCCGACCCTCTTGATGGAAGTGAGCACGGTCAGGAGTGCTGTCTTAGCAGACAGGAAATTAAGCTCGACTGAATCCAGCGGCTCAAAGGGACCCCTCTGAAGTGCCAGGACGATAGAGAGGTCCCAGGAGGGCACCAGGGGTGGCTTAGGAGGATTTAACCTTCTGGCACCCCTCAGGAACCTGACAATGAGATCGTGCTTTCGCAGGGACCGGCCGTCCCCTGCATCGTGATGTGCTGCGATGGCAGCCACATACACTTTCAAGGTGGAGGGTGACAGTCTACGCTCCAACCTTTATTGCAGGAAAGAAAGCACTACTCCAATCATGCATCTTCTGGGGTCTTCTCGGCGAGAAGAACACCAGTTCACGAACAGACTCCATTTCAGAGCATAGGCTTGCCTCGTAGAGGGAGCTCTAGCCTGAGTGATCGTGTTAACCACCGCAGGTGACAGATCAGCTAGGTCTGCTGCATCCCGTCCAGGTGCCACACGTGGAGGTTCCAAAGGTCTGGACGCGGGTGCCAATTGGTGCCGAGCCCCTGAGAGAGGAGATCTTGTCTCAGGGGGATGCACCAGGGTGGGGCTGTTGCGAGGAGCATGAGTTCTGGAAACCAGGTCCTGGTGGGCCAGAAAGGCACAACCATTAAGACCTGCTCCTGTCTTCCCTGACCTTGCACAGTGTCTGTGCGAGAAGGTTCACTGGGGTAAACGCATACTTGAGCCCGAGGCCAGCTATGTGCCAGTGCGTCCATGCCGAGGGGGGCCTCGGTCAGGGAGTAGTACAGCTGGCAGTGGGAGGACTCGCGGGAAGCAAACAGGTCCACCTGGGCTTCCCCGAATCGACGCCAGATCAGCTGGATCGTCTCGGGATGGAGTCGCCATTCTCCGGGGAACGTGAGCTGTCGTGAAAGTGCATCGGCTGCACGATTGAGTTCCCCCGGAATGTGGGTCTGACTCCAGAGGAGGAGATGGCGGGTGAGCTGTGACATGCAACTTGATCGTAGACCTCCCTGCTAGTTGATGTGCGAAACCACCGCAATATTGTCCGTGTGGACCAACACGTGCTTGTCTTGCAGCAGTGGCCGGAACTGCCAACAGCTCTAGGCAATTGATGTGCCAAAGCAGTCGAGGCCCGGTCCAGAGCCCAGAGGCTGCCTGCCCATTGCATGTAGCACCCCAGCCCGTACTGGGGGCATCCATCGTGACAACGACATGCCAGGACAATTGTCCTAAGGGCGTCTCGGCCCGTAGAAAAGCAAGGTCCGACCAGGGACTGAATAGGCGGCGACACGTTGGTGTGATGGTGACACAATGTTTACCGTGGCACCATGCCCACCTCGGGACTCGGGAGTGTAGCAAGTGCTGAAGTGGTCTCATATGGAGCAATCCGAGCGGTGCTGAAGCGGTCTCATATGCCCATATGCCCCAGGAGCCTCTGAAAATTTCTCAGTGGTACCCCGGAGCACCAGTCCCTGTGATCACACAACTGATCTCGCTACCGGGCCATAATGAGCCAGTCGTCGATATAGTTGAGGATCCTGATGCCCACTTCCCGTAATGGGGCAAGGGCGCCCTCCGCAACCTTCGTAAAAACGCGGGGGGACAGGGACAACCCGAAGGGGAGGACCCTGTACTGCCATGCCAGACCCTCAAACACAAAACGTAGAAACGGCCTATGTCGAGGGAGAATCGAGACATGAAAGTAAGCATCCTTCAGGTCGACCGTTGCAAACCAATCCTGGGGCTGGATGCATCTGATGATGCACTTGTGCGTCAATATCTTGAATGGGAGCTTGTGAAGGGCCCGATTCAAGACTCGCAGATCCAGGATTGGCTGGAGGCCACCGCCCTTTTTGGGTACGATGAAGTAAGGGCAGTAAAACCCCTGCTTCATCTCGGCTGGAGGGACCGGCTCGATTGCATCCTTCGCCAATAGGACAGCAATCTCCTCGCGCAAGACAGAGGCATCTCGGACTGCCACCGAAGTCTCGAGAATGCCGCTGAACCTGGGAGGTCGCCTGGCGAACTGAATCGCATAGCCGAGTCGGATTGTGCGAATGAGCCAACGGGACATGTTGGGCAGCGCAAGCTATGCCCCCAAACTCCGTACGAGTGGCCCCAAAGGAACAATCGACGCACCCGCAGTGGTGCAGCGGAGGGGAGTCGAACTGGATAGGCCAGAAGGCATCGCGTTCTGACTGATCACAGCAGAACTTCCCGTGTCCCCGGAGGGACTGGCCAGAGCTGCGTGGAGAGGCAACGCGTCTCCCAACCGCAGCTTCTTGGCTGCTGGCAAAGGGGGGCATCGTGGGCGAGAGTAAGGAAGCAGTGCGTCACTCACTGTCAACCCACGGGCCTGAGAACCTGGAGGAAAAGGAAATGGCTCTTTCTTTGAAAATGTGGGAGGAACAGAAACAAACGAGAATTGAAGATTCTCCTCTGGGGGAAGGAGCGGCGCTGTCTCCACCACCTCCTGAGAAAGAGCAGCTTCCCACATCTCTGGGTTGCTCGTGTCAGGGCCGCTTCATCGACATCTTAGACGACTTAGTGGCCGGCTGGGACGCGGGCGCGCTGCACTCCTGTGAGAGGCTCGACGCGCTGGCCTTGGCGTAGTTTCAGCACAGGGCGGAGCGGCTCTGGTGGACGCAGGAGGGCGCCCATGGTTGTGAGCTGGCTGAGGCTTTGCCCCGTGGCAGAGCGGTGGCTGGTGTCTCATGCAGGATGTGCTGGATGGCCTCGGTCAGCTTCTGTACTGCAGAGAACTGCTGGGCAAAGTCCTCGACAGTGTCGCCGAACAGCCCAACCTGGGAGACAAGAGCATCAAGAAAACATACTTTGTCGACATCTCTCATCTCTGCCAGATTGAGCCAGAGATGGCGCTCTTGGACCACCAGCGTGGACATCGCCTTCACGAGGGACCACGCCATGACTTTTGTCACCCGTAGGGCGAAGTCAGTCGCCGAGCGCAGCTCCTGCATCAACCTCGGGGTCGGAATTACCCTCATGCATTGCTTTGAGTGCCTTGGCCTGGTGAACTTGTAAGATGACCATGGCATGCATTGCAGAGGCAGCCTGGCCCGCAGCACTGCAAGCCTTGGCCGTGAGAGCGGCTGTCAGCTTACAGGATTTGGATGGGATGCGCGGACAATTCCTCCAGGTGGCGGCGTTTTGCGGTCACAAGTGCACCACAGCCTCTCTCTCCACCTGGGGAATGTCAGTGTACCCCCTGGCCGCCCTGCCATCGAGGGTAGTGAGGACGGAGGAGGGAGACGAGCGGCTTCTGGCCGTAAAAGGGGCCATCCACGACTTCGTCAGCTCCTCATGCACCTCCGCGAAGAAAGGCACCGGAGCAGAACGCGGTTGTGAGTCAAGCTGAAACCAATCATCCAGCCGCGAGGGCTCGGGACTAGGTGGTCTGTTGATCTCCAGCCCGATACACACGGCTGCCCGGGCAAGCATGGCCGTCAACTCTGGGTCCAATTTGGTGGAGGCGACAACACCCGAGGGGGGCAGCCCCACTGAATCTTCCATCCCCCGATGCTTCTATCAACATCTGATCTTCTGGGGGTGCACCGAGTGAAATGCCCTTAGACGGGCCAGCAGAATCACTCGGGAACCGAATGGAACTCTCGCTGCATGAGGCATAAGAGGTCCATGGGGGCGTGCCCGGTGGAGAAGCTCTTATCGTAAACCTCAAATCTCCCAGAGCGCCAGCCGGTGGTCCTCTGCTCGAGCCAGAGAGACCGGGACTGGTGGTGGCAGAGGGTGCCACTCTTTTTATAAAAGAGAAGCAAGATTGCAGCGAGGTCATGGTCATACGCTCGCAATGAGCGCATGAGCCATCCACGAACACCGCTTCAGCGTGTTGGATGCCCAGACACTGAAGACAACAATTGTGTCCATCCTCAGAAGACCGGTAACGACCGCACCCAAGAGGACACGGACGGATCGTCATCTTTAAAAAGATGTGAACCGACCATGTTTAGGAAATCTGCTCTTTTAGATTGAAGTGCCCAGGGAAATCGCTGACGACAGGGACACCGCTGTTCACACTGTACCGCCAACCAAGAACAGCTACCAGTCAGAAGAAGAAAGGCTTTGTGGAGAATAGCAATCTTCATCCACTCGGCTCCAAAGCAAAAATCTGATGAGTGGTGCTCCTGTTGCCTGTTTCTACCCGTATGCATGGGGATTGGCTCAGGTATGCAAAATCCACTAGCCAAATTTCATTGGTGTTTTCTCTTAAAGTCAGAGCTGATTGGGACTCCCAAGTGAATCCCCATAATGACATAACTCGTAGTGACCGACAGATAGGGAACTCCATTTACATTTCTCTGTTCATTTAGTAAGAGAGTAACTTGATGAGAGTGAAGTAAAGAGACCATTGTAGAAAAAGCTGCTTCTCTCCAGTGAATTTTTATTTTGAGTGCAACCTGCACAAGTTTAACAAATCCTACTTTTACATTTACATTATGAATATGTGCAATACATCTCGTGGACATGTTAAGTGATTATACCATCAGTTATTCTATTATACAATTAAAGCTGGTGTTAATATCTTACAAGGCATCACAAAATTGGTGAGCAAAGATTATTTGGTATGTAATGTATTGGCTGTTGGCATGTAAAGTTCAAACTAATCAGCTTCAATTATTGGCCAAAGTTTTGTGCATTGTGGAAATTAGAATTTATCTACACAGGCTTCAGATAACTGAAAAGAGTCCAAAATATTTTGATTGTACTGCTTACAATAATTTCAGATTTCCCTTTCATGGTCCAAAAGAAAAATCTCATTACTGCAATCACACATGCTCTCTCTCTCTCGTTTCTTGCTTTCTATACATCTCTCTCTCTCTCTCCTATACCATCTCTCCGCTATCTCTTCTCTCTCTCTCTCTCTCTCTATCTCTCTTGCACCACACACACACATACACTACCTTGTTACTCCAATTAACACTAGATAGCAGCATAAGCCTCTGTTGTTAGTTCCCTATCTGTCGGTCACTACGAGTTATGTCGTGACGACATTAGGGTTCTAATTTGGGAGGCACAAGTCATCTCGGTTAACAAGAAAACGCCCAATGGAATTGCTAGGTGGATTTTGCATGCTGAGCCACTCCCCCTGCCTACGGGTATATAATGCAACTGCGTGCATCCACTCATTCAGATTTTTACTTCAGAGCAGAGAAGTTTATGCCACGCGTAACTACAAAGCCATTTCATCTTTGTATTGGAGAGAGGGCTGTTCCTGGTTGGCGGTACTGCACAAACAGCGGTGTCCCTGAGAGTCAGCAATTCCCCTGGGTGCTTCAACTAAGGCCTGTAAGCTGTCGGCGTCTCTCACTGCCAAAGCTTAAGGTGCTGCGGGCCAAGCTGCCTCTGCATTGCATGCCATGGCTATCCTGCTTCAACTAAAAGAGCAGTTTCCCTAAAAGAGCAAATCACGGATGATTCGCGTCTTTTTAAAGATGCCGCTTCGTCCGTGTCCTCTTGGATGGATCATGTCTCTACTGTCAGCGCATGTCCATGGCATCGCTGCAATCGCATCTCTCCTTACTCAAGGGGAGTGGAGGAGACCCCTCTGTCACTACCCATCTCGGTTTTTCTGCCATGAGCACAGCACCACCAGCTAGTGCTCTGGGAGATCTGAGGGTGACAGTGAGAGCTTCTCCGTCGGGCCATGCCCCACGGACGTAAAGCCTCCCACAGCTATGTCACTTGCAGCTGCCTCTCTTGAGTGATTCTGCTGGGCTGTCTCACGGCGGTCCCGGCGTTTCATTTGGTGTGCCGCCAGAGGATCAGATGTCGATTGCAGCATCGGGGGATGGGCTATTGACCTCTGTGGATGAAGATTCGGCAGGGCTGCCCCGCTCGGGTGTTGTCGCCACTGCCGAATCAGACCCAAAGCTGACGACCATGATTGCCCGGGCAGCCGTGAGCATCGGGCTGGAGGTGACTACAGCTCTCAGCTCTGAGCAATCGCGGCGGGACTATTGGTTTCTCGGCGCAGAGCACAGCTCACAACCACGTTGTGCTCTGGTTCCTTTCCTCCCAGAGGTGCATGAAGAAGTGAAGGAGTCATGGACGGCCCCTTTTATGGCCAAAAGCTGCTCTTCTCCTTCTTCCGTCCTCACTACCCTCGGTGGCAGGGCAGCTAGGGGGTATGTAGACATTCCCCAGGTGGAGAGAGCGTTTGCGGTGCACCTGTACTCACAAAACGCCGCCACTTGGAGGAATCGTCTGCGTCTCCCGTCCAAAGCCTGTAAGCTGACGTCAGCTCTTGCTGCCAAAGCTTACATTGCTGCAGGCCAAGCTGCCTCTGCATTGCATGCCATGGCTATCCTGCAAGTACACCAATCCAAGGCACTGAAACAAATGCACAAGGTTAGTACCGACCCGAGGTTGATGCAGGAGCTGCGCACGGTGACTAACTTCGAAATCTGGGCAATGAAAGTCATGGCGCAGTCCCTCAGGAAGGCGATGTCCACTCTCGTGGTCCAAGAGCGCCATCCCTGGCTCAACCTGGCCTGCGTTCTCCACAGCATCTCTGTTTCGTGCTGACTCAACACCAAGACAGGGACGTGAAGCTCCTCTCAGGAAAGCCATGCCCCCCGTGGCTCTCCGTGGCGACCATTTCCTGAAGGCTCGCTTCCCCATCGTTCTGCCAGGCTGAAAGTACAAATAGGGAAGATTTTAAGCAATCTTTCACTGAAGGTTGAAATCTCTTCCAAAAAATGTTTTGGGACGGAACAGCAGCATGGCCTTCTCCAGCAGCGATGTACTCACCATTTGGTCCCCTTCGGTACCAAGGTCACTGAATTTGCGCTGGGGCTTGTCAACACTGCAGCGCCACAGGGTTGTGACATTAGGTTGTGGCGACATCAGGTTGTGGCGTTTTTCATAGACCCCTAATGTCTTCATGTCAACTCGTAGTGACCGACAGATAGGGAACATCTCGGTTATGTACGTAATCCTCTTTCCCTGATGTTAAGCATGCAAAATCCACTTGCCAATTCTAATTGGCGTTCTCTCTTAAAGTCAGAGATGATTGGGCTCCCAAGTTAGACCCCTAATGTCATCACGACAAAACGTCTCCGTTGCCTCCATCAGGGAACGAGGGTTACGTACATAACCGAGACATTCTTAAATGATGCTTTCACAATAGTAAAGAAAGGCTTCAGCCTCACCAAAGCAAGACACATAGGCCAGACTATCTAACAGCTTGTGCCAGTGCAAACTATCTTTTAACATTAAAAAACTACTGTCAGGATTAAAAAAAGACACACAATGGAAAAAAGAGTGATGAAAAGGCAAGACACAGTTATGCAAGGAGAGTATTTAAATAAATCATGGAACATGATTTACTAAGGTTTGTGGAAGTCAATTTTTTATGGAAGTCCATTATTTAACTCCCTAAAAAATATCTCTTAAAGGGGTCCTATTATGCTTTTTCACTTTTTGAATTTTAGTCAGTGTGTATTTTGTATGTTTGGGCATAAAAAAGATCTACAAAGTTACAAATCTCAAAGTCCACTCCAAAGGGAGATATTTCTTTTTTTGTTACAAAACTTGTAGAAACATACAGGAACAGGGAAGCGAGATATGAATATATTCCAACAAAAAGCAATTATAAGAACAGAAAACAAATATTCTGGATTTGCAGATTCTGGATTTAAATTAAGTATTATCGATACATAAAAGTGAATTTACATTCTTTTAGAAAAGTTATTTTTTGTTATTTGTAAGTCTAAGAGATGAAATAAGAGAGTCCAATTCAACAAGAAAAAGGAGGAAAGACAAAGGAGATTTAAGCCATTTTGCTTATGAATGAAGAATTTTGCATTCAATATAAGAAAATTAACAATTATGAAAATTATGGAGATTCATAAATTGTTTGTAAGTTAAAATATTACCAAAATCATCAAACACAGATAGAATACAGTTCAAGTTGTTATTAAACCATCTAGGGGGGAAAATAGACTTATTTCTAACAGTTATATCAGCATTATTCCAAAGAAGAACTTTGTGGGGGGAGAAACCATGGACAAAACACAATTTCCACGAAAGAAGACATTGCTGATGGAAGTTAGATATGGAAATAGGTAACTTGCCAGGCAAGAAATTACATCTTAGTAAGAAAGACAGGCCACCAAGTTGGTCAAATATCTTATTTGGAATAAAAAAACCACAGTGACATTGGCTTTGTAAGGCATCTTTTCAGCCAGTTTACTTTAAAGGTGTTTACAGTATCTGCGAAGTCCAAGAAAATCAAGGCCACCTTCACTTCTGGCGTTAACAAGCACATCTCTTTTTTAATTTGTACAGTCTATTTTTCCAAATAAAATCCAAAAATATTTTATTAATTTCCTTTATAGCTTTATCGTTGACAAACAAAGAAAGAGCAGAATATACAAAGTGAGAGAGCCCTTCAACTTTAGATAAAAGAACTCTACCATATAATGAAATATCTCTCTGATGCCAGATTTTAAAGATCTGTTTCGTTTTTATCATTTTATCAGAAAAGTTTAAATGATGTCTTCTGATTGAATTTTTAGTGATATGAATTCCTAAATATTTTACACTTTTTTTTTAACTAGGATACCTCCTAAGAATATATCATCCATGTCATGAATTGACATCATTTCACATTTTGAAGTATTAAGTTTTAGACCCGAAGCACATGAAAATTGTTCAACCAATTCCAGAGCTTTTGGTAACTGATTTTTGTCCTCCAAAAACAGCGTAGTGTCATCTGCTAGCTGCGCCATTTTGATCTCCCTGTCAAATATTGAAATTCCTTTCAAATTTTCATCTTGGTTAATTCTTAGAGTAACTCTGTGGCTAAAAGAAATAAAAATGGGGAGATTGGACAGCCCTGTCTGACTCCACGATATATGTTAAACCTCTTAGAAGTGTCAAAGTTCACGATCACTGAGCTGTTAATGCCGCTATAAAACATGCTTACAGTCTCTATAAATGCTTTACCAAATCCAAATAATTCTAGAGTACAAAAAATAAATTTGTGTTCTATGGAGCTTTATGAAAGTCAAGAAAGAGTATGAGACCGTCTGAATGAATTAGATCGGAATAATCCATCAAGTCCAGTACTAATCTTATGTTGTTAGAAATGTGAAACCAGAATAATATTGTCTAATCCATAACTTAATCTTTTAGCATATACAGAGGCTAATATTTTATAGTCTAATGTTAACAAAGTAATAGATTGCCAATTATTGATTATTAAAGGATCCTTGTCTTGCTTAGGTATAAGAGAGATGACTCCCTGTTTCATAGTAGCAGTCATATCTCCCTGACTGATGCATTCATTATACATATTGAAATAATGGTAATTAAATAAACTCCCAAAAATGGAGATACAATTCTACGGAAATCCCATCGATCCCAGGGGATTTACCTTTTTTCATTTTATGTAGAGCTTGCTTGATTTCATCAATTGATAAAGGAGAATCACAAATTTGACTATACTCTAGATCAATAACTTTAATACAGCGTTTAATTAAATCAATAATTTTTTCCGAAATATTATAGTTGAAATTAGAGGTATAAAGAGTGCTATAAAATTTAGCAACAAAATCAGATATGACTCCGTCTATATTAAGTGCGGAAAGAGCTTTCCTCTGACCATTTATTTTTTCCAGGGCAAAAAAATTGCTAGAATTTCTTTCCCCCTCCTCCAGCCATTTTGCTTGAGACCTTGTATATGCACCTTTAGCCAAATTGAAGTAGGATTCATCAAGCTCCAAATGTAACCTTTTTATTTCTAAATTTTCCTCTTCTGTAATTTTACTTTTAGCTAGTAATGCATTAAGTTTATTATCCAACTCTGAATCAGTTTGATGTTTACTCTTTTTAATTTCTTTACTTCTTTTAACTGCTGTATGTCTAGCTTTATATTTGAAGAACTCCCATGTTTTTTTATAATCTCCATTTAATAAGTAAATAATTCCGAAGGGAGAATTTCGTTTTACGAATGGCTTGTTTTGGACTACAGCGTTGTTTTGCGGGGTTTGTGGTGTCACAAAGTGGCTCATTAGAATATCATTAAAATAATCCCCGCCTACGGAAATCCGAATGGTTGGGGGGTGGGGAGGGTCGAGCTCGTGGTTAGAACGCTTGGTTGAATGAGCGCATCAGACAAGAGGACTACGAAGGAAGTAGTGCTGCTGTAGCGTCAATGTTTTCGCAAGATATTACACATGCAATGAATAATTATGTATGGCAATATGTATGTGTCACGGGCCGGTGTGTGGAGCAGGCAGATGATTGAGGACGACAGGATGCAAAAGAAGGATTTTAAGGTTAGCACTAGAATACAAAGACAGGAACTTATAGGGCAGAGATAGAGGGGCAGAAGTGTGAAAAACAATGAGAGGTAAATAACTAATGATAGCACAGGACTAAACCAACAACAGGGGAAGAAACAACACCAACAGTCCACAGGGGTGTACATACTCCCCCCCTCCCGAAGTGGAGTGAGTGGAAAGGACATGTGGCAAGAATGGACCCATACTCGATAGTGCTCGCATTTACCCTCAAAGTGCACACACACAGCAGTGAACACCCACCC
>JADLZN010009665.1:0-23521 GCA_018155175.1 Sinocyclocheilus anophthalmus | reverse complement strand
CGTCAGAGTGCATTGTTAAGCAAAGTGGTCATGACTAATGAATAGAGGAATGGCTTGTTTTCATTCTTTGATTTTCAAACTGGGGGCGCAAAGTAGTTCAGAGACGCATACTGTAAAAATATAATCATAAATATGTAAGATAAAAATAATATAATAATAAATAAGTTCAAATTTACGAGTAGTATTGCATTCTAACTACTAGAAGTCTTGTTTAGGGATATTCTAGCCGTTAATATTGAAGACATGAATAGTATGAAATCTATAATGGAATTAAGTGTTCTATTGACAGCCATAGTTGTTGTATCTAAAAAAGGCACAAAATAAAAATTATGCCATCACCGTTTATTTATTATTTTAATGACAGACGGAAGAAGTCATACAGGTTTGGAACAACATGGTGGACTATCCCTTTATTGTGGTGATCTAAACTAGTGCTTTTGAGTGTATGAATTCCATTTTAATGTGTGTCTGTGTTTTTTCTCACTGTGTGTCTGTGTTTTTGTTCCAGGATTCCTGATTCTAAAAATAATCCATCCACATGTGGGTGTGTCCCAGGATGCTCACTGTCCGCACACTGTGTCCATTTTCCTCTGGGACTCATGCCTAGTGCCAGGGGCATCAACCACCCAGACACTACTGTCAGCATCGGGACACAGGGTCAGAGAAAAGGAGCGAAAAGACAGAGAGAGAGAGAGAGACGGAGAGAGACAGAGAGAGAGAGAGAGAAGAGGAGAGAGAGAGAGAGGAGGTGTGTGTCTAAAGAGTGAGACTGAGCAGGGAGGGCATGAGGAGGATGAGATGGAAACAGGAACAACTGGATTTCATCCTGGAGGAGGACGACAGACAGACAGAGGGTCGGGGAGGGAGGCCTTGAGGTTTTGGTCTCCTTTCAAAACAGCCAGCAATTTGCTTGTATTTTTTTTTTTTAAAAGCAGCAGGGGGTGTCAGCAGATGCATAATGCAACAGGGCGTCACCTCATAGCAGATCGTCAATTAAGTACCACACACACACACACGTTTACAATGTGTGTAATGGGCCAGTCTTTTTTCTTCACACAATCCATCTTTTCCTCTGCAGACCACCTGCTCAGAAACTCTTTACATCAGAATGCTGTCGTATCTTTCTTGCTCTCTCTTTCTTACCTAGAATGGGGAAAGTTAATATTTCATTATCCGAAATGGCCATGTTCTGACCTATTCGTAGTTCAGCCACCTAATGAGTAATTCATTTGAGGCTTCTGCAAAAATATGTATGCATAATTAATAGATTATCATCTTTAAGTATTTGTGAGCCTTTCAAGGACTCTGTGGCTGGTTTGAGATCAAGATTGCCATTTATTCTCATTTTTGTCTTTCTAACTCGAGTTGTTTGTTTAGGACTCCAAAGTCATCTTAATTAGCAGTAGTTGATTCATTGTTGAGTATTATTGCTTATTTGCTGGATATTATGAGTGAAGCTAAAGTTTTATTATAACTGTGACTCAAGACTAGTTTCTGCCTCCTCTACTCTGAGCTCATTTATCATAATAAAAGCAGAAACATAGGTTTATTTTGACCTGATTGATCAATAGATAATCAATATTCTCTGTATTCCTCTTCTCTAGCTTGCTTCCTAAACTAGTTGTCCAATCTAATACGAATATTATTAGATCTTTGATTAACTTGGTTTTGTTCCTCTTTTATAAATGACTTTGGATAAAAGCATCTCTATCTAAATGTATAAATGTAAAAAATATTATTTTGATCTAGTGTTTGATCTTTAATCACACATTAGGATTTAGGTAAAACACAGAATCAGTGTTCATTTATTGTTATTACTTTTTTTTTTTAATTGTATATTCAAATGTGATAAATATTTGTCTTTCCAAAAGTATAATGATATTTTTTTTCACTTTTATTGAAACATACAATGATTTATTGCTGGTGCCAAGCCAGTGCTCTGCTTTGGTTTTTCTTGTGAGAGAGCAACTTTTTTTTCTACGCCTCAACCGTTACTATGTGTGGGGGAATAAACTGTTTTTACCTACAATTTTCTTTTACCCTCCTTTAATGAAGAGTGCGCCATCATCAGATAAAGCACTTTCTCTCTCTCTCTCTATTTGCGCCATGTCAATAGTTTGAAAGCTTACATTGCAATTTTAACTATAACCGCGCGGGGCTGAGCCATTCTCTGAATTCTCGTGTTTACTGTTAATGTGTTTTTTTCCTTAAAGTTGCTTGCTCTGCAGAGCTGTGTTTTCACACCTCAACGGGAAGTGCTGCATTGATGCGACAGTATTAGGGAACCTTTATATCCTTGCGCCACCATCTGGTCATTTGATGCGCCACGGGCAAGACAGCTGCAAACTGCTGGATGTTGACGTTTTTTAACAGCTGGTAGGATTCAGATACATAAAAAATTCAGATAGCTTACTGCAGCTGCTGACTTCAGCTAATCTGGAAAGTTATCACATATTCAGAGATGTTTGGTTAATTACACATTTTTACGGAGGTTAAGATAAAAAGACAAGGGTCTAATAAAACCTATGAAATAATTTATAACATAAAATACAACATCACAAATGTTTTAATGGACTTTCTCTACACACAAAAAGACATTGTTACAGCTGTGAACTTACACCTTAGTACCAAAGTAATCTCTACAGGAAACCATCCCTTCTTGTTCCTCCTTCATAAATCTCATATAAAATTCTAGACAAGCACTTTACATGCAGGTTTCTTTTCTAGTCATATATCTATCATCTAATAATCTTACAGCAAACTCTCTAAGACAACGCCTGAAGATCTACATTTAAATTCTGATATTTAATAAATCTAAATTCAAATCTGCTTGACTATTGTGACTGTTAATCCTATATTTCTAGAACACAAATATAAAAGCAGTTAAACATTTGAAAAAAAAAACAGTGTACTGTGCAAATAATTATGATAAATAATGTGTTTAAGGTTTGCAGTATATTTTGCAGTGCATTGTGCGTGGAGAGGAAACATTTACCCTTGTCTTCATACACACTTATGGAAAGTTCAATGCGTTAGCTGCTGCCCTAATATGTATGTGCCTCTCATTGACATTTAAACTGTGGAATGTTGTGTTGTGACTTCTTTAGTCAGGAATGTGTATTTATGATGCTCTATGCACATATTACAATGAAAGATAAATCGTTTCATGGAACACGTGACAGGAAACATGTTTGAGAGAGAGTAAAAGAGTGTGTATGACTGAGAGAGCAGGTAGTATCCTTTAGTGCAGTGTTTACAGCTGTTTTTTTTAGCGCAGGCTGCTGGCAGGCATGCAGTCACACAGTGCCCTCCTCTCGGCCTTCAGCACCAAACTCTCCACACCATAGAGCCAAGAATAAAGAGACAGTGAGAGAAAAATGGCAGACTTAAATTAAATTTACAACTGAAGATTTTGCTACAAGACAAAACAACTAGTTTTTCATTGGTAGTATCTGTTTCTCAGAATGTACAAATACAACAAAGAACTGTTCTTTGACTGCTATATGGGAACATGCAAATGTGCATGTGTATTAACACTGAAAAAAAAAATTGTAGAAGAAACAATTTCACTAGAAATTGCTAGTAAATTCACAAACATTACAAAGAACAGCCCCAAACCATTCAATTAAACAGGAAATTGAAGGAGGAAAAAACCCACATAGTACTTTTTGCTGTAAAATGTACCCAATAATCCTATACATGGATATCAACTAAAGATGATTTTTCGAAGTTGTAAAATAAGTATATGCACTGAAAGGGGTCCTATTATGCTCTTTTACAAAGATGCTCTTTTTCGTTGTTCTTGTTTTGTTTTGGGGGTGTACACTCTTAAAAATAAAGGTGCTTCACGATGCCATAGAAGAACCTTTTAGTCTAAATGGTTCCATAAAGAACCTTTAACAGCTGAAGAACCTTTCTGTTTCACAAAAAACGTTCTTTGTGGCGAAAGAAGGTTCTTCAGATTATAAAAAGGTTAAGAAAGAGATGGTTCTTTAAAGAACTTTTGACTGAATGGTTTCTTTGTTGAACCAAAAATGGTTCTTCTATGGCAGCGCTTGAAGAACCTTTTGACGCACCTTTATTTTTAAGAGTGTACTAGAACAGGCTCTCATACTAGGTTGTTCGAGAAGAACAAACATTTATTTACAACATATTTTACATATTACAACACATCTCCCTCAGTTGAATGAATGGCTCGATAGTTTATTGTATCAAATGAAGGGCCAGCATTATGAAATATAAATGTGCTGTGATTGGTTAGCTGGGCCAGTGTGCGCTGTGATTGGCAGTTGGGAAATGTCATGCCCCTTACCATAGCTGCTTGCGAGCTTCAGTGTAAATATTGCGTATCAGTATCAAATAAATTTGAGCGCGATTTAAAACAGGATGATTGTAACCACTCTAAGTTCGTTTGCCTTGGGAAAGCTAGCGTGTCTCCGACATAGTGATAACACTCCTTACTTTCTCTAGTGCAGCTCAACCAGGTCTAATCCCATTCGTCAGTATTTTTGATATCACAAATCCCAGAAAATATGAGTTGTAGTCCAAACGAGTCGTTCGTTGTAGTTTTTGAAAAGTGATTCTGTTAAATAAAATATCTCCTTTTGAAGGGGACTTTGAACTTTGTAACATTGCAGATCTTTTTTAATGCTCAAACAGCAACACTACAGACTAACTAAATTTGAAAAAGTGAAAAAGCATAAATAGGACCCCTTTAAAGTAGCAGTTGAGGGAAAAAAATGAAAATAGTGCGAACGAAATTAAAATCACCCAATGCAGCATCTTTTTATAATATAAACAATATTTTAAAGGGTCATATGATGCTGCTAAAAATAAAATAAAAAATAATTTTGTGTATTTGGTGTAATGAAATGTATTTATGCGGTTTAAGGTTAAAAAAACACATTATTTTCCACATACTGTACATTATTGTTTCTCCTCTATGCCCCGCCTTTCTGAAACACGACAATTTTTCAAAGCTCATTGGTCAGAAAAAGCGAGGTGTGCTCTGATTGGCCAGCTATCCAGTGCGTTGTGATTGGCCGAATTCCTAAAGCGTGTGACGGAGATGTTACGCCCCTTGCCATATTGCGATGCCTGCGGCAACCACATGTGACGAACCCCGGCTGGACTCCGCTTCGTCCACAGTGAAAGACGATCCGGCGATCCACAGCGTGAAGTTGAAGTATTTTCTCAGCGACCAGCACGGATCAGCTCAGGCATGACGAAGCAGATATCGTCCTCTTTTGGAAGACCAAACAAATTAGTTTCGCTTTCACAACGAAGCACACAGTGCCTTCACGACATGGCCGCGGCGGCAACAATACTACAGCGAGAATAAAAGTTACGCCTCTTTCTTTGCGTGAACATTTGGACGGCGTATGCCAAATATTCCCAGATAGTGACGTAGGTATGTGGGGGGGGGGGGGGGGGGGGGTGTTAGAACGAGTTCGTTTTATGTAGGTGGTGGCTGACTCTAACTTTTATAAAAGAATATCTTTTGGATTGAGACTTCCGTCTTTGCAACCTTACCGAGTTCTCTATGCACCAAGAGCTTGTAACAATCCAAAGAGAAAGGAAAAATTTGAAATCGATCATATGACCCCTTTTCTTTAACATAACATAAAAAAATCCACCATAAACTCCTCCTCTTCTGCAATGCAGGGGGTTATGAGTAATATTAGCCAAAACAGATACATACTTTAAAGTCGCGATGTAACAAAAATAGCAATAGATCTTTTCTTCTGTATTGTAACGTACATTCATATGAAAGGAGATTATTGAGAAAAAAAACTGTCGTTGGTTCTATCCACTGGATGTTGATTGGATGGAAGCAAATCAACAACAAAAAAGGGGCGGAGTTTAAGTGGACAAATTCGAGATTGGAGAATTTTGCCATAAGTTGCGAGAGAGAAATTCATTTCTGTCATTTCACAGGAAGATTGAGTTATATTTTAATTAAGACTTATGAGCTCAAAAATTAAAAAAAAGAAAAGCATGAATGAATCGTTCACAATAAGATCAACAAGACACATTTAGAAAACAGATTTTTTATTCATGTCAACTTTATTCTAAACATAACATACTATGTAGCCTGAACAGTATGCAAATTTGGAAGCAGCCATTGACTTTATGCCATGAATTACTTCAGAAACTGAATATTAAAGACTTTTCACACCCATATTTGAGAGCCTCATTAATACAGTCCAGTAAAGAAGAGCTTCTTGTTTCCCACCCAGAGGTTTTTAAGGAACCAAGTGGCGAACGTTAATTTCCTTAGCATGGATGGCTCTAGGGGTGGGAGGAGGATAGCAACTGAATAAAATTCATCAAGATACAGCGGTGTTAATGATGGTAATCTATTTTAATATTCGTTTGCATATAAATGAGGCTGGCGAAAGAGCTGTTGCCCGAGGGCCAGAAAGATGATCGAGACTGATACGGGAATAGACCCAGCAGTGAACTCAAATGTCAACTGAGGGGGGTGGAAGCTGCCAGCATGCGGAGAAGGCCCACTGTGAGAGCTGCCACAATGGCTTTACTAATAAATATGTAAAATATGAACTAGTCAGGGTACAGTAGGAACTCTAGAGGTGCATGGAAATTCAATCCAAATGTCATATATCCTTCAGGTCCTTTCGCACGACCACTGAAGCAACATTAAAAATAGATCCTTGACATAAAATCCACTGCATGTGATGGTACATGAATGACACAAATGCATTAAATGATTCCTGGGACAGCAACCTCCATAGCTAGTAGGTTAAAAAAAAGTAACCATAAGTTGACTTCAGTGGAGAAGCCCTCTAATTGGTTGACCTTAAACTGTCATCTTTATTTTCAGGCTTCATAATTGCTTGATGCTTTATTTATTTCACTTCTCGTTGTGTTTGAGGAAAGTGCCAGTTCTCATTTAAGCAATTCTGTCAGATAACTGCTGGTAAATAGCAGCATTTCCAAGTTTCTGTGACTGACAGTTTCTTCACATTTGTGCCAGTTTCTTAAAAGCCCAAAAGCTCTGCTTCCACAAAGAGCTGGAATCCACTCATGGAATTTAATGGGAAATATTACAGGTCAGAAAAACCTGTTTTGAGGGCTTTAGAGACCATGACGTCACCGTGTAACAAACACCAGGCCTTGTTGAGCTTCAAGCTTTTCATCCACTTTTTGAAAAGCACAAAGATGTTTTATAATGGCAGAGTCAAAAGTCCATCACAAAAGTTACGCTCAATAACTCCCTCAAACCCTAGTCTGATATTTTGTTACCTAATACAATAACACTCATACATTTTTAAGTGTGGCTTAAGTGTCCAAATAGTTTTGGGGCCACTGTATTTGTGCTCGCTTTCCCTGTATGCAGAGATAGAAATATTTGCAATGTCTTAAAATAAACTATTGATTTTGAATACGCGAGGCCAAGCTCAGAGGCCGGTGCAAAAATTAGATATGAGACATACACACCGTGTGTGCTTTTGCCTTCATCTGAGGCATTGGATTCCCAATCACAGGGCCAATAAAAGCATTTCCACTGTGCTTATGTAAAATTAAGCTGTGTTTTTAAGAATTATGTGCAAATATGTGTTTGCTGATTAACAGGCTGTAGAGATCAAATATTTAGCTAATAATAACACACTTTCACAGCAGAGCTAACTGACTCATCTGTTACATACATTACAGGGTTTTTATCACTAAATAAATGACAAATTTCTCACTTCAGTTGGTCAACAATATTAAAACAGATTTTCACTGCTTGTTGGGTCTGTTATTAGTGCTAATCAAATATTTGAGGAGTCTACTAAAACAAACAACCTTACAAACAGGAATTTCTCAGAAACTGAACACTAATGCTTCTATGGTGTGAATGTCATAATGTTTCATACAGGTTATATACATTATGTGTTATACAGTATGTATGTATTTTTTAAGCAACAAACCACCAGCTTAAAAGTCAGTTTTTTGTTCAATGTGACACTGACAATATATCCATTGGTGGGACAGTATTTTGCACGTCACCCCTTATTTTTATCCAGTTATATTTTAACAGTTATATTTTGTTTTATTAAGTTATAGGCTAAAACCTGAAACTCTTTACCCTAAAAATAAATATAAAAAAACAACAACAGCTAAACTGTAGTGTGATAAAACTAGAATGATACAATACAACTGTATGGACAAAATAATAAGTTATACACTTTTACTGAATACAGTATAATACTTATAAAAATTTTACATATGGTTAGTTAATCTCTTAAACACTACCGGGAAGTGTCCTGTGATGTAACAATTTTGTTGTTTAAAACAATCTTTTTTTTTTTTACTATCCTGCATTCAGCTTTAATTATTGTTTAACTTATATTGTTATTCAATAAGGATGCATTAAAGTGATCAAAAGTGACACTAAAGGCATAATGTTCCAAAAGATTTCTATTTCAAATAATAAGCATGTTAAAAAGGATAAATAAATGCAGGCTTGGTGAGCATAGGAGACTTATTTCATAAACATTACAAAAATGTACAGAATCCAAACTTTTGAACAGTAGTGTGTATAAATACACATTTAACTAAATCTGAACCTAAAATATTGACGCAGCCTAAAAAATAAAAAAAAGCCATAAAGTTGATAAAAAAAAGCCAAAATTCAAAAGCATAAAGACCTCAACTATTACATCAATTTTTATATCCAATGAAACTAATTGATATCACAGGCAATAACTAGGGCTGCATAAAATGGTTATGATCTACGATACGTGTGCAGTTCTTCTGGATTCACTCATAGAGCATCAATTGGGTCAAGACGATGAGTGCAAGGAACACAAGATGCGAATATTCATCAGACTCTTATGTAAATCTCCTGTGAAAGTCAGGCATGTTCAACAGCCAGAGGATTACTAAGGTCACGTTGCCACAAGCCCACATGCTCTCTGATGACAGGCACCCTCTGGGGAAGAACATGTGCTGATGGAGATGGCCTGTTCCATTCAGCAGAGATGGGGGACAAACCATCTTCCCACACAGACACCCATAAAGCACCTCTTTCCCACTCATCACCTCTTAAATAGGATCTCAACTGTTTCTTCTAGGATGAAAAGAGATCAAACTGGAGAGCGAATGGAGACGATGTTTTTTTCTCCTGAGAAAAAGACTGAAATATGGAAATCTCAACATCTAAAATGTGCTCAGATTAGCCAAGGTCTGAACTCAAACATTTCTCAGCAAATTCTTCCAAGTTCATGCTATCCATATTTATGTTAAAGCTCTATGCACTTACTGTATGTCAACACTTGTCTCATTTGTGTCTATCATTTAAAATTAGTATTGACAGCTAGATATGGCATATAGGTATAGGATACGTCTTTCACTTGTTTAATGCTAATCTTATTTCTTCAAATGCATAAATTCAGCCTTATTTCAAGATGGGAATATGAAAGATGAGTCACCCTGTTCTTCCAGATTCTAACATAAATGAATGACAGGCTGAGTGAGAAGTCTTGGTTTTGTATCATGTCTTTGTTATGGCATCTGGGTGTCAATTGAGTAGCATGTCCCTTCTGTTAGTAAAGCATTTCAGAAGAAAAAGCTACTGTGCAGTGCGTCACTTTGATCCTGAGAACTAGACACTCAGCAGGCCACAAACGGAGCACAGAAGGTTATGAATTACTTTTTAACCAAATATACCAAACTACACCCATCCTAAAAAAATCTTTGAAGAGAGATCTGGCAAACATTTCTGCATCAGTAGGAATTGTAGACCCTAAATGTGTATTTGAAGACACCAAGCAATGTCTTTCCTTCCAGTGTTGACATGTTTCTTTTGAAACAAGCCATTTGCATCATGAAAACACCACAGCCATGACAGCAAGTGACACATTGAATTAAACATGAAAGACTGAAATATTATCTAGAAAAGTATTTTCTTGTAAAACATATTCCAATAATCGTGTTTTATCTACAACTTTAGGATAATTTTTTTTGTTTGCGTGACTGTTCAAATTTGCACTGTAGGTTTTATTTCATGTTGTGCAACCTATGTTCACCCACAGTTGCGTTTATTTGAGCAAAACACGTACTGTAATGTTATATATTATTACAATTTAAAACAACTCTTTTTCTATATTAATATGAACGTAATTTATCCCTGTGATGGCAAAGCTTCAATGTCACATGATCATTCAGAAACCATTCTAATATTCTGATTTGGTGCTCAAGAAACATTTCTTTATAGTATCAATGTTGAAAACAGTTGCGCCGGTTAATATTTTTGTGGAAACAATGATGGAAACTTTCCCCTCAGGTTTCTTTGATGAAGTTTGAAAACCTAATTTATTTGAAATATTTTTGTACCATTATATACATTTAGGGTCACTTGCTATCAATTTAATGCATCCTTGCTGAAAAAAATTCCATCTCTCTCTCTTCTCCCTCAAAAAAAAAACCCTTGCTGATCCCAAACTTTTAAAAGGTAGTGTACAGAGTCAAATGCTAACAAACATGGATTTTGTTGCTCCTTTTCCAATTCATGAGATGAACGAGAAACCGTAGAGTACAGTACCGTACAGTAGCTTTGACTGCAAGTGACATAGACAGACTTACAAAGGTCAACACCTATCTGATATCAAAGCAGAAAAATGTCCGTTGTCATAAAGGAGAGGAGATTATGGTGGCTCATCTCTGATCCCTGTGTACGCCTGGGATTTAGGGGCACCTTTTCCGATGATTCCCTGACCTTTTCTATGAGAGAATGAAAAAAGCACAATGGATTAAGCGAAACTAAGAAAAAATCTAGCAAAGTGGCTGTCAACTTTAATTACGAAAAAAGCCCTGAAAATGGTTGCATTTTCCACAAAAGTGCTTTGGGACCCTGGGTCTGAAAATTGTGAAAAATTTAATATTGTGCCCTGGGGCCTTGGCAAAGTCTCACTATTGTGTCTTGACTTTGGAAAAGTTAACAGCCTGTTCCTAGGTCAAAAATATTCCTAGGTCCGGGCAGGAGGATCCTGCAGAGGCTGTTATCAAACTTCCTGAGGCTTAATGATATCACTCCATTGGGAGAGGAATTGATCGTCTGCGTCGTCCACGGGAGAGAGTCGCTGATTGCTTGATTCATCAATCATCTGACCCTGTCATCGATCAGATGGAACATTAAGGCAGCCAGCCGTTGCACAATTTTGTCCCTTACACGCCAAAAATAATCAAAAGAGAGGCAAAATAGCATGGCTTGAACAGTATCATTCAACAAACAAGACCATGTTTTCAGGGAAACGCATTGACTGTTTCTATCTGCAGTCAGGGGGGGGGGGGGGGGGGGGGGGGGGGATGCACAAACAACACAGGCTATCAGTATACTTGAAATTCCCTCCAAATTCAATCAAAAAAAAATGAATAGAAAATAAGATGAAGAAATACAGTATTCCTTTCCTCACCTCCCAAGTAATTTCCTTCAGGTAATGTTAGAGGAGAGGACCCATATATCTTTCTCATTTCCCTGAGGTACAAGTTGGCATGAGGTAATACATAGGAAAGAGAGCCATGAACTTAGCCCAGAGTAAAGTAATGCCGCTCACAAACAGGACTCCGGAGTCTCGGCTTTGGTTGCATTTTAATTACAGCTGTGTGGCATTTTAAACTTGCCAATCATTGTTCAAATGCTAATTGTTGTGTAATTCCACCCAGTCATTGTGCATGCTAACATATTCCATTTCCCTTGTGGTTGCAGTTAAGTATTGTTCATGAGATGATTATCTTGCATTAACTAATCACTTCGGTAGAGCCCTTGACCTTTTACCATATAATTACATCTTTAAAACACTTATGGGTGCAAAACTACAGTTCTGTCAGGACTACTATCGTCAAAATGATTGACACTTAACATACAGGTTGGATTGGCGGTATGGTTCTGTTCTGGGCAAACCTCCCTGCCGATCCATGCAGCCTGTCATGAATGAGCAGGGAGAGCAGCGATAACCCCCTAGGGTAAACAGAACATAACAAGGCAGATATCATTAATGTTCTTAATGATATTTAAGTGTAACACTTTATTCAATATAAAGGAGTCTGATTAGCAAGGAATTTCAGAAAGCTAAGTCCTGACTGTGGCGAAAGGAGGAGTTGGGTATGGAGGGAGGGCAATTTGCTCCTGAGCAAGTGATAAAGCTGCTGAATAATACTGAATAGACCTTATATAGGAATGCCGTGATAGGTGTTGTATTATAGCTAGACGTGGATCAGCTGAGAGTGAGCTGATGCATGCTTGACTCACGTGACCTGCCAGAACTAACGCTATATGCTTGGTCTATGGTGGATATTTTGAGGTTTTCATAAAAACATTAACCAGAACAACTGTTTTAACAATGACACTAATAAGAAATGATTATTGAGCACCAAATCATATTAGAATGATTTCTAAAGATCAGGTAACACTGAAGACTGGAGTAATGATACTGAAAATTAAGCCGTTGCATTACAGGAATAAATTACATTTTTACAATATATTCAAATAGAAAACTAATTCTGTTAAATTGTAATAATATTTCACAATATCCCCCCCCCCCCCCCCCCCCGGGACTTAACCCCAAACTTTTTCGAACAGTACACTAGTCTGGTCTTTCTTTAGGATTTCATTTAGCTTCTGGTTAGCCTGATACATAGCATAGCGCCACTTGTGCAACTGCCATTGGGAAAATGGTAATGCTAACAGATTCACCACAACAATATATCCCTGCTTAGCTTACCAGCCTGACCAAGCTATTGTTTAGCTGGTTGGCTAGCTAGACTTCCGGCCTGACCAGCTGATACTTGCCCAAAACTTCTCTAAAACCAGCAAACCACACCAGACTCTGAGGCCAAGTAAGAACTGTAAACCATCTTTAGTGTTACCATCACTGTGCCATGGTACCACCACAGTACTATTAAGGGTATCTTCTATCAACAACATGGAAAAAAAAGATACAGACAGTCAAAGAAAGAAAGACTCGTATTTATGCACCAAATAAGACTAGCACTACCAGCTCCAGAGGAATGTTAAGGGTGTAGCCATGCTTTCTCGTGTTGAGCCAGCAATGCACAAAGATCAGAACAGAGTTATTGCTACTGTGATTTCTACCTCCACGTGTCACAGTGTCAGCTACTTCAGCCCACCATGATGAGCTGATTGCTGAATGTGAGCACAGCGCATTACTTTATTAGATTAAATGCATTGCACAGGTCTCTGGCTCCTGCTCGCTCTCTTTCTATCCAACCCCTAATCATCTAAAAAGCTTTTGCTTTGCTATCTCAAAAACCCTGCCTGAGAGAATATGCTACTATTTCTATACACAAAGCCTCACTGGCATTTAATGTAATACAATGTGAAACAACTAAAATCATAGCATCAGCTAACATTTCCACTGATCTTTCATCTGTCTGAATGGGTGAAACTATCAGCTAATGAAGCTAACAGATTTGATTGGAATCAATAATCTCAGGCAGTGGTGTAATGTTCTAATAAGCCACTTGAGGGGGAAATGGCAGTGCTCAAATTGATTTCAGTCCTTAATTCTCTCATGCGGAGCTTCAAACAGAGAGCCAAGTGAGGACAATTTGAAAATGAGACAAGCTTCAGCATATGCTGGACTTGCCGTTTATGTCAGTACAGAAAACCAATACTCCAACTGCTTCAAACATTCTCTGGTTTCACTGCACATACATTTTTAATCAGTTTTTGTCTTGTTTTCCAGTAAAATATCTAAACATCCTTAAAACAAGATAAATTTACTTGATAAGCAAAATATGTAAGATAGTAAACTTATACTCAAAGACATAAAAAAAAATTTTCCTTTGTGTTTACATTTTTCTTACCCATGGCAAATCGGTCTTTGTTTTTTTGTTTAAAAAAATAAAATAAAAAATATATAATTTATTATACATAGATATATATATATCTATATATATATATATATATATATATTATATATTCAAATCAAATTCGGTCCTGATTAGCAGGGTAAAATAAACTGAAATTTAAAAAATAAAAATATGCCAAAACAACCTACTGTTATGTGGAATTCCTGGCATCTACAGTGTTAAACTCAATACGACCTGTGTGGTCTGATTTTTCAAAAGAATTTGATTTTGAAGCAGGATTTTTTAAGTGAATCCAAAACCACTTCGGAATCAAGGAAAGTTACTATTAATAAGACCCCTTTTACGAAACAGAAAATAGTTAATATCCAACTTGAAATTCTCATCCTTGTTCTTGTGTTTTTGTGAACTTGGGCATATAAGACTTCAGATTATTTTTCTAATATTTCACAAAAGTAAAAAAAAATCTATTAACCGTATTACTCAAATTAAAATTTGCACGCCAATGCAATAAATCTGTTACAAAGTTTTTCGCTGTGATTAAAAAAAAAAAAACATTTAAATAACGATTTTAAAAAATATAATAAAAAGTTATATTAACAAGTAAAATCTGCTTTTCTAAAGAAAATGCAAAACAATCAAACAAAAATAACTTCCTTTTAAGCAAAACTGTACCATGAATTCATATACATATGAACTACTATATTATAATGTCCCCCCCTTGTTTAGGGCATAGACAACAATGTGCATGACGCACTTTAATGTGAGTTACAATCTCACAAGGTAGCTGTATTTTTATACAAAGTACTTTTAACTGAAATTCTGCACCTATTACTTTTTATAGCTGGTTCCCACCGATAGTACAGATGGTGAGGAACGTATCACCAAAACCAAAACTGACAATCACAGTTGAACATGCACACTTCCCCTCAATCAGTGTCATTTAAATAGCATTAGGGGGTTCGTCATTAGATGAGACTTCCTCTGCTGTGAATGATGTATTTTATTGGCAGGAAAATAGATGATAATCGCTCATGAGATAAAAGTAACTTTAAAAATGTAAATCATCTCATCTGCCATTCCATTACAGTGGGGAAAACAGGAAAGACGAACAGCGATCGATGCAATTCGGCATGATGCTCTATCAAGTAATATGAAATACATTGGCAAGTTAGCTCATCTGTGGCTTTATAACGTCTGCCAACTCTGTTGAAATCTATAGGAAGCGGCAGCTGAGAGAGGACAGGAAGAGTAGGCCAGCACTGCACCCAGCACAATTAATTACTGTCAGACATGCATGAAACACGTCTCAGATTCGTGACCTTGACTGGACCACAGCTGTGCACAGCTAGTTAGTCCTCTAAATGCACAAGAGCACGTCCAAGGCTTCAAGCAGCGGCAAAGTGCACATGTATACCTAGATCTGAAGCCCTCACGAGAGCCACATGAAACAACAGCCTTTAATCAAAAGGGTTTTCATCAAAAGCTGTTTTTGAATGCCCGTCTGATCTGGTGGAATCACGTTCTCATTAATCATATAACATAAAGCCCAGACGACTGGAGGTCACGCTCCCCAGCGGAGGGCTGAGTGTACGTTAACAACAGAGCTCATTAGGAATGCAAACGCCGTGGGTGAGGTCACGGCATGGCAGGGTGCCGGTAGGGAACTGTCACCGTTCCGGGGGCAGTGGGGGGGGGGGGGGGTGGAATAAAGTAGGCCTCACCATCGGGACAATTGACTCAGCTTTTAAAAAGTATCATTAGGGTCAGATTACGTAAAAGAAATGGTTTTTCCATTTTTACGGGACTTTTTTTTAATGACTTTAATATCCATTAGCATTATCGAACAAATGTTCTGAAATCCCGTACCTCACCACTGTATCACTATTAGTCAACATAATTGTAGCCATACTGCGAAATGTTAGGGTCAGATAAAAATTCTCACCCAAAAAAGTGTATTTCTCATTACAACACTATACAGTAGAAAAAATGAATACTAAATTTCGATTAACATATTAACAATGCTAGTACAATTATTTTGTAGAAATATAATTTTTGAGATTCAATTTAAATTATTACATTACATTATTACAATAATTATGAGTTATTATAGATTACCTTTGATGACGATGATGCACGATTAAATATCTAATATTGACCAATATGAGAAATAGCCAAAATCTAATACACAAGTAAATATCTAATGTTGACCAGTATGATAAAATTTCTAATAATATTAATATCGTAGTGATTTATTGCGCATCCTTAGACTCTAGTGTGAACATACACACAACAGAGTCTTAGGGGGGGGGGGGGGGGGAACAACAGGGAACACCAAACAACAAAAAAAAAAAGAACAACAAAAAAACAAAAGGAGAAAAAAAAAACATATGAGCAGTTTCTTTTCAGTGAATCAAAAACATGAATTATCCCGATAAGTTACAGAATGTATCAGACTCACGATCAGACTCACAAACAAAAAATGATTAATTACATTTTCAACTTGAAATAAATCAACCAATGTTACTTTGTTTTGTGACTTTTTCAAATATTCTACAAAAGTACTAAAATAATCATATACAGTATTAATTGAATCAAAATACATCCACAATCAATCAATTCTGATTACTAGGGCTGGGTTTTGACACAAAATTCACGATTCGATTCGATTCGATTCTCATTCACAAGCTCGTGATTCGATTCGATTACCAATTCGATTAGATTAGATTCAATATCGATTATTTTGGATGCTATCAGTTGCGCCGTGGGTACATGCCAAATTTTCTCAAGGAAAAGAAAAAATATCTCAACTTATGCTGTAAAATATACATGAGAGTCATTTGGTACTACATTACTATAATATTGAAGGTTAAAACTGACTGATTTGTAGGCTAATATACAACTGCTAAAATTACACTTAATGAAGTTTTTAAAATAATAAAGTTACAATTAGCTACATAATAATACTTCTACTACAATTAGTTTTTTTTATATATATATACACATTTAAATGGTGGCTGTCATAAAACTTGATGCATTTATTCAAACATAAACATTGAAGAACAGCCAAAAATTATAATGAATCTGTTATATGGTGTTCATAATTAGCAAAATGCCCCTCTCTACACTTTATTTTTCTATCTGACTAATGAGTTCATGGTCACCGAATATGTTTTTTTTCTGAGGTAATGTTACATTACGGGACATTGTTACAAGCAGTTATATTGACTCTTGTGTGGCTGAAACCGAATATGAGAGATTACATGAGACCGGATAATTATGTAAAGTTGTACTCTTCTTAACTTACCTTCGGATGTTATTCAGTTTATTTTGTGGCTGAACTGGTATTAATGTGGCGGAGATGATCAGTTCACGTGCACCTCGCACTCCCGCTTTTTACTGACTGAGGCGCGGCAGCGCTACAGTGATCTTTCACTCCCACATTCAAGCGCCAAACGTCATTTATTGTTTACATACTGCATACAATGGGTAGAATTTGAAATCTGAGACTTTGTTTCATATGAAATGTACCAAAGCACAGTGCTTATTGCGATTTATTGGATGGGAGGTGCCCTTCAATGTTCCATCCATTAACTGAAAACAGGCTAGATTAATCGATTTTTGGGATTTAAGAATCGATATCGTTTCCGTAAAAATGAGAATCGATTAATTTATTTATCGATATTTTTTACCCAGCCCTACTTATTACGATTCAACTTAAATTTCTGTCCAAATAACCATGTTTCAAGCCGGATAAATTCATATTGAGGTAGATAGATAAAGTCAAAAGCTACAGACCAGCAATCCACTTTTCTTCCTCTTTCTCTCTCTGACATTTTAGTTAATTGTTCGCTTTGACTATCTTTCTCCTCGCCCCATCCCCAGTCGGCCATCCGACCTGTGTGATAAATAAATAAAATGCATACAAATGATTTCCCGCTCATGAAAACAGACAACTAAATGGTTGATATATGGATTGGTAACTCTTTTATGAGGAGAATGGTGGGCTCAAAATTGAATTCCTGCATGATAAATAGCCTGCATTATCTCCCCTTTGCCCGAAGAAGCCATTGGAGCTACTTAAACAGAGTGGTGATGACACTGGAAAAATGCTCACAGATGGACACCCAGAAGGCTAAAAACATTAGCGTGGTCCACTCCATCAATAAAGCGCGCCCATCTCGGAAGGAAATTGGCCGCTCTTGGCTTATCTCCCGTCTTAAAAGCGTGGCATAGCAGAAGAATTAAGTGACGATACCCCATTGCAGCTTACTTCAGGGGCAGCACAACTCCAGACTATCAGTCATTTACATCGGAGGGCATTAATAACAGTGACGGCCCCGCAAGAGGAAAAAGGGCCGCTGCAAACAGTTTGAACTTTCCATGTTTGATTTCTATCTCTGTTGAGTGAAACAGGAAACGAAGCCTATGGCACCCCTTTTGAAAAAACAGCATATGCTGGTTAGGTATGTTTTTGCAGCTGTGATGCTGGTTTATGCTGGCCTTTAACCAGCAAAGGACCAGCATAAACCAGCATCCCAGCGTCAAAACATATCTAACCAGCATATGCTGGTTTATTCAACAGGGACAAACAGAGAAAAGAACAAATATCACTCATACGTTGCGGATATTTATGAAAGCATTGCTTTTACCTAGATAAACACCAAGCTAATGACTTTTCCAGATAATTACAGTTATTTGGGCCTTTTATAGAAAAAAAAACACCCCCACAACTGAGTCTGGTTTCCATAACCCAAATACAGTCTAGACTCTAGCAAGAGGAAAGTAGCTAATGAGGTGTTTCAGACATAATGCTTGTACCGAGGTCATCAATTTTTCAAGTCATTTCTCGGATGTTGTTGGTTCACAGGCAAATGCTAATTTGCATGTTGAAACAGTCGGGATGGAAAGGAAAATTTCACTTGACTCGTGAATTTCTAATAGCGATGCATGTACCTCTTCGAATCAGAGAGGAGCATAATAAAATATTATTAAAAACAACATTTTTACAACTATTTGGCCTAATTAGTTGGAAATTTATGTTTGAAAGTGTGAGAACATGAGTTTTTAGAAGCTGTAACAGTATAACAGATTTTTTCCTCTTTAATAAACTTTTTAATTTCACTAAAATAGCTCATTTAAATTTTTTATGGTGCAGCAAATACATTTTATACACACACATATACTAATATCTATCTTTATCATTGTGTGTGTTGTGTGTGTGAGCGTGCATGCGTGCGTGCTTTGTGTTTTTAAAGAGTGGTTTAATAATTTTAGAAAAAAGGAGCAAAATTTAGCAGCTACTGTATAGCTTTAAAACTAACAATTGGCATTTGACCCTCAATAACAGCACTGATGGAAACAACTGTTAGAATCACCAAATATAAAAGTGCCACATTAAAATAGAGTAAAAATTATGCTGTTAATATTCAATGAAAACTTTAAATAATAAATAATAAGATATTAATAAAAAATCTTTTGACATTGTTTTTAAGCTTCATCGGTTTTGTCTAAAATGCAGAAGTTTCATTTTTTATGAATTATATTGAGATAAATATCAGCTTCTAACAAAATGAATACCCAAAATATAATGTAAGATGTTTTTTTATTTTTCCATTTGACAAAATAATTAAGCATTTAATTATATTATTCACAATTCAACAAAATACTATGAAACACTATATATCTATATTTCATTTGCTTATGAAATTGAGACTACGAAACTGATTTTTTTATTAACATGCAAGTATGTTTACAACATATCATATGGAATCAATTCAATCAAGCTGCAGCATCTTTTAAAGGCATGTAATTACCGTAATAAAGAACTTAAGGGAATAGTAAACACTAATCAAAGGTTACATTCGATATCTGGCACACAGAGTTGTTAGATTTAAGACTGAAACAGACATTCAAGAGTCAAGCTTTGATTCTCTGTGTCAATTAAGGGAAAACACTTGTTGTGATTAAGCACAACCTTGAAATCCAAAGCAGAGCTCTTGTTAAATCATTGAAAATTGCAGGCGTTAACTTGACGATTTGCATTTAATAACCTCATCCTCTGAGGATGTGAACAAAAAAACCCAACTCCTGCAATCCAAATAAATGAAGATTGATATAATTTGAAAAAAAAACAAAAAAAACCTCTTCGTTTGATGGTGGACCTTAATCAGGGCCTGGTGCGTCTATCTGCCTGTCCAGTGTGACAGACTGGTTACACTTCAAATCATCTCGAAGATTGAGGTGGGAAATTGGGTCTTATTTCCCCATATGCTGAAAATAATTAGAGTAATTTCTCTCTGACGGCTAGAGCCACAATTGCATGATGAAAAGGGAGATGGATAATAAAAATCAAGCTATCCCATTCTTGTTCTGGAAAGGGCAGGCGTGCGAACACACGAGGCACTGATTACCTCCCTGTTGCATACGGTCTACTCGTGACCTTGGAGCACGTGACCTCCACGTGAACAAAACTAAAGAATATTTAATAGCAAGTTTAGTGAAGATCATGAATACTATAATTACTATTCTGCTTCTGAAATGCAATAATAGCATACTGCTAACAGAATAATATACACATAAATTGTATAGACTACCAGTTTTGGGTCTGTTATTTAAAGATTTTTTTTCAGCAATAATGCATTAAAAGTATTAAAAGTCACAGTAAATACGTTAATGATGTTACAAAATTGTAATGTTATTTCAAGTAAATGCCGTTCGTTTGAACTTTGTTTATGAAAGAATCCTGAACCACAGTTTCCACAAAAAAACAATTTAATAAAAAGCCCAAAAAACCCAAAGCTGGGTTTCTAAGCATTAATAATAAGATATGTGTCTAATAACTTGAGCCTAGTAAAGATTTCTGAGGATATGTTGTAAAGGTGCTGAAATACCTGGGGGGGGGGGGGGGGGGGGGTGTGCTATCAAGAAACAAATACATTTCAAATATATAAACATACAAATAGTTCTTTTAAATTACAATAAATTTTAATTTATAAAAATTACATATTCCCTCTTAAAAAGTGACTTATAAATACAATTACTTCCAGTTCAGTCATCACACTGAAAATTACTAGTCAAACTGACTGCACTGCATTGTGGGATACTGTATTCAACACATTTTGCTAACATGTAGGTCATCCAAGTACTCTACATATTCAGAAAATGTGCATACTGTGCACAGTACACATACTATACAGTGCAGAAATTGTACTGATTGTACTGAAATTGTATTGAGTACTAATTCTAATCACAACCTGTAATAAATCATCTTCAGCTTAAAGTGGCTTTTACATCACATCATCAAAATACAGCATAAAATATGTTGGCTATTGCAATCTAATTGGATGTCAATTATTAGAGCATATAAATCAGTAAATAATATGATTCAGCTATATTTAACTAGACCTTGCTGAGCAGTGGAGGAGGCCAGGATATTTTAATAGTGAAGAGAGGTAGAGGACTCTTGAACGGTGATGCTGATGACAGAACGTCTTGTATGAATGTACACCATCATAGCAGCCAGTACGCCATGACCCTCTCAGCGGCCAGTGCATCTGGCAGGAGACACTATGCTTTTCGTCTAATGCAATTTATCAGCCAATTCCATCCATCTTATATAAGCCCGGCACTTTAAGTCTCACACTACTTAAGCTATTGCTATAGAGCTACCACACACATTTCGGAAGTGTCTTATGGTACAAGACTAAAATACGTCACCTGCAACTTCCTCTACCGACGGACCAAACCAAAGAAATAATAGATCCGCAGATGCACAAAGGTGGAATTAAATTAAAGCATTTCATTATTTTAATGGATGATTGAGCTGAGTCAACGTTTGGGTTTCACTGTGTTTACAGCACAGCTGCTATCCTTGACGTATGGATTTTTCATAAGAGCAGATGAGCAAAGACTGTTGACTGTCAGTTTGCGTAACAAATCGGTCTGTCTGGAGTAGTTAACCTTGATGAGGTCCAGGACACGGTCTGATTAGTGTTGAACAGCAAACAGGCGGTCTTTTGACCTAGATGTTACCGTAAAGATTTGACATTAAATTAGCAGAGCCGAGCATCAACCTTTAGTCCACACGCACCTTCTGAAATGACAATAAAATGCCATAAAACAAAGCTAAAATTATGTGTGAACCATCTATAAGGTTAAAGGTGATACTGACAACAGCTCATTTTGCTAGGTAGAAGCAACTCAACCACGTCATACTGTAGCCCTGGATGATATTATCAGTCCTGCTTGATTATTCCTTCCCATAAAAGCAATGTATAGTCAGAAGATGTTGCCGATGCAGAAAATGTACAGAATCACAGAATCCAGTCCCAAAAATGGAATTTACTGAATAACACATTATGTCACAGACAGGGCCATCCTTAGGGGGGGTGCAACTGGTGCGGTCGCACCGGGCCCCGTAGCGAACGGACCGAGGGGATAGGCGGGACTTATGCAAACGTGTTACCTCATTACGTGTAGCCATCACAGAAATGGGATTCGAATTACTAACAACTCGTTTAGGCTGTACAGAGTTATTTTGGGAGACAATAATTTTATTTATCATGCACTTTCGGCTTTACAACTTTGCAGATCGTTTACATTCACATACAGCTACATTACACACTGCATGAAAGACAATATTGGAAAAAGCATATTAGGGGCACTTTAATCAAATCCCAATATGGACTACATTCTTGAATATTAAACCATAAAAAGACTATTTAAATATGAAGTTTGGAGGTTCTGCCTGGATGGCACAGTTTCATCAACTAACTACACGCATAATGCTCAAGGTGTTTTTTAGCATCTGTCTTCTCACTATATGAGGAGGACATGATCACATGAACTTCATCTCCAGAGCTGTTCTGAGAGTCATGAGCAGATAAAAAAATTATCGTCATATTATATACACAGAAACTCTTCACAACAACCTGTCAAAATAAAAACTGTATTTAAAGTGATTGTATTTCTGTCACAATTTAAAGAAATTGTGACAGAAATACATTACTATTATTCAGTAGAATATACTTCCCAAAGTACAAAGAGTAATAGTAATAAAAAAAATTATTAAACTTTTTTTGAGTTAACCTTTCAATTTTTGATATTGTTTTATTTTACTGTAAACCTCTGTTGTGTCAGCACTTTGTTGTCCAACCCCCCCCCCCAAAAAAAACACTAGAATCCAGAAAAATTCAAGCAAGCATGGAGTAATGATGCTGAAAATTAAGCTTTGTAATTACAGGAATAAATTACATTATAAAATAAATATATTAAAATAGAAAACGGTTATTTTAAATTGTAATAATGCAATTCATTCTTAATGTCTTTTTGATCAAATACATCTGATCAAACGATGCCCACATTAATCTATATATATATATATATATATATATATATATATATATATAAAGTGGGTGTAGAAAATATTTTGACAGTGCCTTGCCACCCATAGCTGATTGTTTGCTTCAGTTGCACTACCAAGTACTGAAATGCTCCAGGAAAGCTCTTTCATGCTGAGCTAATCAAAATGACCACAGCTGATCACATTTGAAAGTCAAATGACTTTGTGTGCCATTGAGAAAGTGATTAGCTACACCTGATTGAGTTTACAAGTCATTCTAGGAGTGGGTGATCCTTTTCCAACTGAGTGAATTCAGTTTTTTTTTTTTTTTTTCCTTGGAAA